>JASCZW010009628.1:0-41280 GCA_034211315.2 Aedes japonicus | reverse complement strand
GTTCAAAGATCCGGGTTTACTGCCTGTGCTTGACAGTTCAACCAAAGAATAGTAATCTCAAAAGTTATGACGGATTTTACACTCGCGTGATGAATTCCTATGCGTTTTGGCATTTATCTCATTGTTACACCCATTTGAAATAGCTGCAAAACCACCACAGATCCTTAATTTTCACTTCATTTTAAAACGGAAGAGTTTGAACCGTGCAATCAAGTAATCGAACGAAAGATTAGAGGAACACCCAGCCTGCTGTGATGAGCACCAGAAAAAGTATCATAAATACGTGCGTACAATTAAATTGCATATCTTATTTCCTATACATTCCGTATTTTCATCAGTAATATAATAATTTGAAATGCCAGGAGAGAGAAAATAAAAAAAAATTGTTTGAGACATCAGCTGATTGGAATAAATATACTACGAAATCTTTTTCTTCTAGAAACTTTCAAATTCAGTTACAATAATTCTAATTAATTGAATACCAGCACAACTTTCTATGCAAATCCCAATTCAGATCAATTTAAACTTAAGGATAATAACCCTCCTGAATATTCGGCTTCTAAGTTGGCAACCCTAAGCGATCATCACCGAATGGTTCCCCATCCTGCCCACCTTTTTGGCAATTACAATCGTCCTCGCATGCAATTTCTTTCCCGACGGTGTCAAAAAGGCCATCTACGTGAGCATGCATTGTAATGTGCCCTCACTAACTGCTTGCCGCTCAAAAGGAATCCTCGCCCAACCGGGTTCGGTGTGTGTAATTTACAGTTCGCTTGTAAATCATTCCCCCGAACAAAGGGATGCGACAAAAGCAGTGTTTATCACCAACGCCGCACCGTCCCATTCAAGACCGAACAACTCGTCGAGGCGTCGCGGCGTTATTGTTCGGGGCGGGCCTTCGGAATTACATTGTTCAACCGGAGCGGCGACGGCGGCGGCGATGATGAGTATCACTGACACCTGACTTCACCTGAAACCACATCGGCCATAGACGAGATTGATGGTTATTGATGGCGCTGCCGCCGACAGCGATGACGACGACGAGAGAATTCGGTGCAGTGCGGTCAATGGCGGTCAATGGGCGGCTGCTTTTGGGGTTATGACAAATGTGTAGAAATGCATTGGTTTTCCATGTAAAACCCCGTTAACAAATACATCTCGAATGATTGTGCTTTTTTAACGATCAGCACATTGTTGCTCAATCGCTGGGGGTGACGTTAATTGGCGGTGATTATGAACCTGCCTTGTTGGGAGAAAGTTGTTGTAAAATGCATTTTTCCAACACGTGAACACAAAGAATCTTACATACTTTTCCTTTTCTTTTTCTTTTTTCAGATCTGAACAGTAGCAACTGGATTAGCCGCAATTTCAAGTGCCCTTGCAAACCATGCATCACACCATATCGACTCTCAACTTCATCCAGACACCGATCATGAACTTTGCCGATCCGAACAATAACTCCTCCATCGGAACCACCAGCGGGAGTGACGAACCGGCGAAAAAAGATGAGAAATATTCCCTCCGGCAGCGACAATCCCGCCGATCAACGCCGGCAGCGAAGCCGGAGAAGAAGATCATCCCGAAGGAGAAGCCCAAGCAGAAAGCTCCCCCATTGAGCAAGTACCGTCGGAAAACGGCCAACGCCAGGGAGCGAACTCGAATGCGGGAAATCAACAGTGCCTTCGAGAACCTACGGAAAGCGGTCCCCTTGGCGGTTGCTGGCAGTAGTGGGAACAGTTCTCCCGTAAGTTCGCCAGGTCAACCCGGAGGCAGCAGCTCCAATGAAAAGCTGACCAAGATCACGACCCTACGGATGGCAATGAAGTACATTCGGATATTGAGCGAAATTTTGACGAACCCGGACGGTCATCTGGCAATCGACAACAACAACGACATGGACATGGTCAATCATAACGAAATCGAGCGGGAAGTCATGCTGAAGGGCATGCTTCTGAATGAAGCGATGTTCAAGCCAATGTTGAGTCCCCAGCCGAGCCTGCGGGAGGAGAAAAGTCCCAAAAGAAAGTCAGGTGGGAGCACGGCTGCTTCGAAGAAGAAACCTAAGAAGGCCAGTACGAAGTCGAATCCAGCGAAGAGAAATCCAACCCGTTCCAAGCAAACCGTCATTAAGGTGGAAGACAAAGCACCAAGTTTATACGAGAAGGACGAGCTCGTTGACCTAGGGATGATGCTGGATTCGGATAACGATTCGCTACATCTTTCGGAACCCTGCCTCAGTCCCCTGCAGGGCAATGCGGGGCTTAAGCAGACCTTCAATAGCTGCAATACCACGGCTGCGAATGATTTGGAGTTTGGGCTGTTCCTCGAGTCGGACGCGGATTCGTTGCAGCTCTCCGAACCATGCCTGAGTCCTTTGAGTCATCTGGATTCGCTGAACCCGTTCAACGACCTACTGCACACCGGATTCAACGAGCAGACAGCTCTGGAGCTTTACTTATAACATTCGGCCGGGTGTCCGGTAGATATTTAGTACGCGTGCGCTAGAGTTCTTATGTTGTTTTGGGAAACCGGACAATCAGTGATAGAGAAAAATGACAATTCCTCCTAGTTTAGGTAGATGTTAGGGATATGCTCTAGAAGAGGTATAGATTACGATGATCCTGTTATTTATTCTCAATGTGTCATATTTAGTTAAGGTAGTCCGCATACCGTTGTACTTATATGCGATGGATGGATTGCACCGGCATTAGCGAAGCACAAAACGAAGGCATACATCATGGTCAGATGGGAAACACGCTGCCAGTCGATGGCAGTTGCCATTTAATAGTAAGATAGCTGGCTGCTGATTTTGGGTGCGCTTTTTTAGGTCTTAGAATATTGGTTTCGAAAACGGTGTTCTGCTCTGTGCGAAGTGGGAGTTTTTCATTCAAGCGTATATTTGCTTATTTTAGATTTTTTTAACGATAGTTTCGTGATCTTTTGGAGATAAAGTGTTTAAATAGTGTTGTTATTTGGAGGTCTGTAGGTCATTTCATAACGAAAAGTTGCGAACATATATTGAAAGTAACTGCCTTGAAGTCACTCTTAACTGCAACCAAATGAAGATTTTCAAAAGACAATGCTAAACTTTTTTGTTTTGCGGATAATCAGTTATAATAACCCGCAGTTTGTTAAAATTTATTAATTTTTCAAGAAAATTCCCCTTTTTGACGAATTCTCGTAATATCTGATAAGCAAGTCAGCTGCCAATCGCAAACCCCAAATTTCAACTAAATCACGAGACCTACAGATATTTTTTTTAATTATTTGTTTCACGCGAAAGAAGGCTATTGTAGTAACGGTTACGACTGTAGATCATAGCTTCTGAATTCAAGGGTAGGTTTGGTGACCCTAGAACGTCTCAAGATATCACAATAAATCTGTTGACCTGCCAGAAAAATCAAAAATATTTGGTCAAATACATATTTTTACTTTGTTTAGTCTAGTCGGCTACTGTTACAGCTGTAGATTAAAAGTTTTGAACTCCAGGATAGTTTTAATAATCAAGAACATCCGAAGATTATCTCATAATGTTGTTCTTCCAAGATTTAAAAATAACATGTTTCAATACACATCAAAGTTTGCATAGCTCAGAAAGCATTTGTTACAACTGTAGGTCCTATTTTCTGATCTCAAGGATAGTTTGATGAGCTAGAACATGTCAAATTGTTGATATTGTTTGTTGAAATTTAAGAATGGAATTTGTATGTTTGTAAATTAGTTGAAACTTTGCATTGCCCAAATATTACTGTTAAAAATATAAATCTAAATTTCTGAATGCCAAGGCAGTTAGAATGTTCTAGACCATCCCATGATTATCTTCTTATGTATTTTGGCGTTCATAAATATTAACTGAATATGCCTGAATACAAGCCGTAACTTCGTGTTGCTCAAAAGCTACTGTAACTACCGTAGATTTCAAGTTCTAAACTGAAGAACAGTTTGGATTACCTAGAAGATCACAAAGTCATAAAAAAAACTACTTTTGACCTTCCAAAAGATTCATTGAATATGTTTGAAAACATTTTGTCACCTAATAGACTGTTTCGATAATTATAAGCACACTTTGCATGTATTAAAAATGTGATGTTTTTAAGATTTCAATTATTTTGATTGACGAATTATATCAGCACTGGTGGTTAACATTAAAATTTTAAACATCTTTAATTATAACCGAGACATCTCACCTTTCCTCGAACATGACCCACAAACTTCTCAACGATTCATGTCTTCCGGCACGAAACATTTTTATTTTTAGTACCACCCTAGTGCATCCTCAGGGTAATGACATGAAGCCAAATCTGGACAAAATATGACTGGATCATCAAGCTTTTTGATCATGGGCTATAAACGGTTCTTCGGAGGAAATCCATGATGTAATTCTAGGTGTTCACTGTCTCCGATGTAACGTATGGGCTAGATATTTTGCCGCATTGGCACTTTTCTATGAAAATGGATTGCTCCGTTTCTGAGATATCCCTGTCCTTGCGTACAGTGAAATATTGTGGGCTGGGAAGGGTTTTATAATCCAATTTCCAATAACGTCTACAGAATTTCTACTGAAAAATTGTATCGTTTAGTTTCCGGACTCTTGGATTCACAGACTTTACCTCATTTGAATTTCTTTTGTGTTTTTCCTGCTTTCGGTGTGTCTTGAGTCCAGGTCGCTCATCTGTTCGCTTCACGTCAGACGTCGAGGCCCTATCTATTTCGCCACATCTTGAATGGAAGACGATGGGTTCTGCTTATAGGCATCCCTGATCTTGTTGTCAGTAGCAGAACTCACAAGACTGAATTTCCGACCACTCCTCGGTGCATCTTCAAAAGTACACTGTTCTCCATATTTTCTTACTGCAGTTCGTACCGCTCCAATGCTCACATCTTCTTCCTTGGCTAATTTTCTTAAAGAGATTCCACACACAGTGTACCATTTGTGCACGATACTTTTTCTCTGCTCTGGAATAAGATCACGTATTTTGAAAATTATCCAGAAACTTTGTTTATTTTTTTTCTTCAGAAACGTGTAAACAAAAAAAAGCAGCCAACACAATTTGAAAGATTTCATTCAATTTAAAAAGACCGTTAACATGACGTGTGCTTATAATTTTTGGAACAGTCTATATATAGCCCAACAACTACTGTTATAACTGAAGATCTTAAATTTTGAACAAAAGAACAGTATTGATTACCTAAAATATTGTCCCTCTGCATACCCAAAAATTCCACTGTATGTCTTAAGTTCCGAACTCAAGGACAGATTGGGTGACCTAGAACATCACAAAATTATCAAATAATGTTGACTGTTGATTCTCCGAATGGTTCATTCAATATGTATGAAAACATATCGTAACCTTATGTAGCCCTCAAAACTACTGTTACAGTTGTAGATCGTAAGTTCTGAACTCAAGCACATTTTGGATAATCTAGAACATTCCAGAAAGATACGATAACGTTTAACGTTTATCACCGAGAATTTAATAATACGTAAGCATGTTCCCAATATTCTAGAAGAACGCGTTTCACTATTAATTAGGAATTTATTTTTCCTCTCTGAATTTCTCTATGGATGTTTTAAGTTGTCAATTAGGCCTTAAACTAATTTTTTCTCCAGATAAAAGAATTGCGGTAGAACAAATTTGCCCAAGATAGTTCACACTATTAATCAGTCTGGGGTTTTATACATTTTGGGGTCATATATGTATGACCCTGCAGGCCTGAAGGGGTTAATTGGGTAGTTCCATAGTTTTGAAGTTCCACTTCTTTTCTTTTTTTACAACTAATCTATTCGGAGATATTCAGTCAGTGCTCATCGGATCTTTAGCAGTTTTCGATTATTTTTACTGCAGTTTAAACATTTATTTTATTTGAAACTGTTAAGCTTTCTTTCGGTCGGTCTCTCCCTACTATATGTCAACATTTTTTTAAGATTTGTTTTTCGTATCTAGTTTTAGACCTTCTGTTTCTTTTTTCTAACGCTGCTGCTTGAAGACCGGAAGTCATTTGAAGAGAAATGACTGTTCTATGATCGTTAAGCTTGAGTTCCCGGGTCAGTTGGATCTTCTATGGGTGCAGACCAAAGTTTCGACGCAGTGAAGTCTGCGAGAGACCGAGTTCTTGTGCGCTGCGCGGAACCGATTGCCGTGGACTCTCCTGCAATATTTTCGGCAGACCTTACGTTCCGCTGCCTTTAAAAAACTTACAATTTCCTATAATTTCAGCCAACGTTGCACCAATGTTCATTTTCTTGGCTTTAGTTGCAATAAAATTGTAGTTAAATTCTAAATTTTATACATCTTTCCAACTATTGTAACGACAATATTACATCCAATTTGGTTTTGTGATCGCTTTGAAGTAGCAATTTGATCAACTGTAACTTTCCGTAAATTTTATCGAAAGATCTAAGATCTTATTTGTCTAGGGTGATAATGTTGAATTGCCAACTCGCTGTTGATAAGATTTCTTGAATTTACGGCGGTCTCTTCTCCCCACGCAGTAAATTGAAACATAATATTCATAGTTGTTCTAGATCTTAAAATACAGATGATACAAAAAGTGCATGTGTTCACTCACGCTACGTAGCGAACGGGTTCTGAACTATTGTTTACAACATCCAAAAGGTCTTGACCACTTGAACATATTTGCCGAAGTCGCCATCTTGCAATATGTCAGGGATCTCGGGATCCACGTTATTTAAGAATTTTACAAACACACTAGCGCAGCGTAGTGAGATAATTATGAACTTTAAAGTCAACTGGCTGGAAGGTCATGATATCCCATAAATTTTCCCAAAATAGTAAATTCATCAATGATCTAGATCTCAGGATGCAGGTAATACAAAAAGTTCACATGCATACTAGCACCACGTAGTGGACGAGTTTTGAACTAAAGTTTACGCTATCCAAAAGGCCTTAGCCACCTAAATATATTTGTCCAAAACGCCAACTTCCTATATGTCAAAAATGCGGGCTATTCAGTAATTACACATGCACACTAGCGCCATGTTGTGAGATATTTCTGAACTTTAAAGTTTAAAAGCCTGCTGAACAACTTTAATATGAAAAAATATTTTTCCATATGCGATGGATCACGAGATATTCTATGATGAACCCAAGAAGGTCAAACTTTATATATTGAGACCCTCCTTAAGGGGATCCGTGTTAATCAGGGGGTTGTATGTACCTAATATGCTGCTGTCAAACGGTTATAACTTTTTCTGTTTAAATTCGTGGTAAAAAATGCATTTGAAGTAATTGCGTATAAGTTTTGGCAATTGTATGAGTGGTTCTCAAAAAATATCAAAATTTCAATTTTGAAAAAAAAAATGCCAATCACCTAAAGTCGATACGATTTTCGGTGGTTTTAGCACCCAAGTTGATGGAAATTGTTGGCATGAAGCTCTGGGTCACAAGACTTTTGACGTAGGACTACATCTCTGTTTTCTATACTGGGGAGCAATCTAAAAAACAATCCACGACCGTCACGAAAATGGTCAGGTTTTGAGCGTTAATATTTCAGTCGTTTCTCGAGAAATATTTAAAATGTTTTCGCCAATCGATTGAACATATTTCTACGCATCAATTTCTCTAGAGAACATTGTTGATTTTGAGTCAGGTACTATTGAAGAAAACATAAATGTAAGCCATGTATTTAAAAGAATATTAACCCCTGCAGGCCTAAGTGGTCATATTTGACCCTAAAAATAATATGGCTGTATAAATTCACAGACTGAACAAAAGTGTACACTGTCTTTGAAAAATTTGTTCTACATCAATCAACATCTAGAAAATATATATAACATATAAGTTTCAGGCATACTTGACGACTTTAGAACTTCTTGAATACGAAGAAGTTCAAAAAGAAAAAATAAATTCCTTAGGGAAGGTCCATTAATTATGTCACGCAGTAAGGGGGGAAGGGGGGTTTGGGAAAACGTGACAATCTATACAAAAAAATCTGAAAGTCCATACAAAAAACGTGACAAGGGGGGTAATAAAAAGTAATTTTTTTGCGTGGCGTAATTAATGGACAACCCCTTATTAAAAGTGCAAAGCTTTGCTTCAGAATATGGCACACATGCAAACATATTAATAAATTTTCGTTGATAAACGATAATATTTTCGTATCATATGGGGATGTTCTTAGTTATCCAAAATATACGTGAGTTCAGAACTTCAGATCTACAGTTGCAATAGTAGCTTTCAGGACTAAATAAGCTTATAGTATGTGTTCAAACATAATAAATGAACCTTTTGGAAGGCAAGCAGTCATTAATTGACAATTTTGTGATTTTCCAGGTCATCCAAACTGTCCTTGAGTAAGGAACTTAGGATCTACAGTAGTAACTATAGCTCTGAGGGCTATAAAAAGTTACGTTATGTATGCAACCATATTCAGTGAATGTTTTCGAACCTAAAAAAAACATTATAAGATAAACTATGATGATCTAAGTTATCCAAACCATCCTTGAGATCAAAACATAAAAAGACAATTTTAACTGTTGGTTTTTAGAGTATGCAAAGGGACAAGATTTATTCAATAATATTCATTGAAAAGTGTAGATGGATACAATTTTGTGATATTCTAGGTCATACAAACTGTCTTTAAGTTCAAAACATAAGATCTACAGTTGTAACAGTAGTTTATTGGGCTACATAAAGGTACCAAATCAATTAAATCACAATAAATGAATCTTTTGAAAAGTCAACATATATTATTTTAAAACTTTGTTATCCTCTAGGTGATCCAAACTGTCCTGGAGTTAAGAATTTCAAATCTTCGGTTGTATCAATAGCTCTACAAAGTAACGTCACGCATTCAAGCATATTCAGTGAATATTTTCGAAAATAAAATTACACAAGAAGATAAGGTTCAGGTCATCCAAACTGTCCTGGCGATCAGAACGTAAAACCTTTAGTTGTAACAGAAGCTTTCAGGGCTACGCCAAGCATATTCATTAAATATATTGGAGAAAAAAAAGACATTATGAGATGATATATTCGGATTCTCTAGGTTACCCAAACAATTCTGGAATTCAATACTAAAAATCTACAGCTGTAACTGTAGATTTCTGAACTAAACAAAGTAACAATAAATATTTAACTGCAAAACTTAAGGTCTACAATTTTTACAGTTGCTTTATGGGCTATACAACGTTAAATTAAGTTTGTTTGGCATTGAATATCTCAAGAATATATTAGAATATCTGTAAGTCTTGCAGGACATTCATTGAATACGTTTACATGCATATCATAACTTTCTATAGCGGATAAAGCTACTGCCGCATCTGCGGATCATAGGTTCTAATGTCCAGAACAGTTTAGACGACCTAGCATGCCTCAAAAAAAAAAAATTTGCTACTTTTTTGATGTTGTTCCAATGTTATTCAGCACCAAATCAACCAGAATATACCAAGTTGCTTGTATTACAACGCCTGAAAAAAAAAGGCCTGAAAGAGTTCATTCAAAGAATACTGCATTTTAGAATCCAAATGGCTTACATTTATTTGCGTAGTCCTAGGTCATCATTTCGAAAAACTCAATTGGGCTGTACCTTTTAGTTTTTTTCGGATTTTGTCAAACAGTGTTATTGCTGAATCAATTGAAAATTTGGTACTTACGCCAGACGCCCGGCTAACAAAACTTCCGGTAACCCAACATTATTGCGAAGTTCAAGGTCATACTTCCCAGATGTTCAAGAATAAGTTTCCTCGAAATTTAGGTTGAAATCAACCTAGTTAATTTAGTTCAGAAGAGAAACCCCCATTGTTTTGAAACAATTTTCCTTAAAGTTCAGAATAGGACTTATTAGAAACTCTCAGAAAGTCTGTTCCAGAAGTTCATCTGGGAGTTTCACAGAATATCAGGAGAAAATTTCCCTGAATTTCGGAAGATAATCATTGAAGAACTAAAGAAACCACCCACACAAACATCATTCATATCCCCGTTATAATATTCATTGCCCACGACGCCATATTTAAAAAAAAAGTAAACACCTCCACCAATACGTCAACCGTTAGCATCGGACTTTAGGCTAAGACACAAACTCAAACAAGAATTACAATTCGCCAGTTTCTATCTCCCCTAGATTGACAGATTTGATTGCTTATCGAATTGATCGATTCAATGACCTTCTGTAGCATGTGGATTCAGCGGTAAGAAAAAATTCCTGAAGTTTGGCGTAGAAGTAATTAAAAAAATCAAAAGTGGAGGAAAGAAGCTTTTACAAATTTGTAAATATCAAAGAAGTTTTCAAGAATTCATCCAAAGTTCAGAAAACCCTCCAAAAATTCAAAACAATAATCCACAATTAAGAAAAAAATCCCACTCAGGGTACCAAAAGCTCTGGAAAAAGATCCAAGATTTTACCAGAAGGTCAGAAAACTTCGAAATAAAATCAATGGAAAGAGATCAATTTCCGTCCACATTTTAAAAAATTACTTTCTCCGAAAATTTTTCACCTTGCCGTTTTGAAACAGATTTCCAATGAGGTTTAGAAAATAACATAACCATTGATGTAATTGATAAAACAAGCACGCAAATTGTAAACACTTATCCTTCGAATGTCCAAAATGAAAGCTAAGGTGATACCATACCTTACCTTACCAATCAGACTAAGGCCGGCGTGGCCTCTGCTGTACACAGAAGCTGTAATCGGTCCATGGCTGTCACTAGCCTGCCTAGCTGTCTGCGGAGGGTCCGCAGGTCGCCTTCTACTTGATCGATCCACCTTGCTCGTTGCGCACCTCTTCTTCTTGTACCTGTTGGTTCGTTTTTGAAACCCATTTTCACAGGGCTGTCGTGTGACATTCTTACGACATGCCCAGCCCATCGAAATCGACCGATTTCGATGTGTACGATGGGAGGTTGGGAGGTCCCAGCAACTGGTGCAATTCGTGGTTCATTCGCATCCTCCCCGTTCCGTCTTCCATCTGCACTCCACCGTAGATGGTTTGCAGCACCTTCCGTTCAAAGACTCCAAGGGCGCGTTGGTCCTCCACTAGCAATGTCCATGTTTAATGGCCGTAGAGAACTACCGGTCTAATTAATGTCTTGTAGATGGTCAACTTTGCGGTTCGGTGAGCTTTGTTCGATCTTAGCGTCTTTCGGAGTCCAAAGTAAGCACGATTGCCAGCCATAATGTGCCTTTGTATTTCCCTGCTGGTGTAGTTATCGGCGGTCACCAATGAGCCCAAATACACGAGTTCGTCTACTACCTCGATTTCATCACCGTCGATCTGAGCTCGTGCTAGGAGGCTAACATTGTCTTCTCGTGAGCCTCTTCCCTTCATGTATTTTGTTTTCAGCGCATAAATCACAAGCCCAATTCTACCAGCTTCAGCCTTAAGTCTGATGTACGTTTCCGCCATCGTCTCAAAGTTACGTGCTACGATATCAACGTCGTCGGCGAAGCCAAATAGTTGGACAGACTTCCTGAAGATCGTGCCTCTCGTGTCTATCCCAGCTCTTCGAATCACACCCTCCAGTGCAATGTTAAACAATAAACACGACAATCCATCACCTTGCCGTAACCCTCTCCGAGATTCGAAGGGACTCGAGAGCGTCCCTGATACTCGGACGACACACATCACTCAATCCATCGTTGCTTTGATCAACCACGTCAGTTTTTCCGGAAATCCAGTAAGGTGATGGAAGTCCCGAGTTATTGCATGGTGTAATATTTCAATGACATTTTGAAATCTTGCAAAATTACAGTTGACAGTCGAGTTCGGTTGCAGACTCGGTCAGATTCAGTCGGCTTTTGTAATGTGCAATTTAGCTCGACTCGACTTCTATAACTGACCCCTTTGAAATTTGAGAGATGTAAACAATACCCTATGAATAATGTTTACTCAAATTTCACTCATACGTTTAAAAAGTTACAAAAGATTTTCGGTGTGCCATTTTTATCGAATACACCCTTTATTATAACGAATCTCGATCAAATTCAATCTAGTGAAACTTAGGACATTCGAAGATTGTCTGCTAGGGTTATGAGTGAAATCGTGGTAGTTATCAAGGTGGATCGTAAATTTCGCTCAAGAACATCTCAAAAAAGTAATGATTAAGTTCACAATTGCCTGAAAACAAGTTGATCAACATTATGTCAGAGTGGATTTGTCAATTATTGCTGAACTAATGACTTATTTGGTGCCCAAGATATGCTCAAGAATCATGTGCTTTGTATTGCCGTTGAAGATGGACCAACTTACTTTAGCTATCATGACTATAGTTAAATCGTTTTGTTTACAACCCTTCCTGCCAGACCTTGCCGCCAATACCGTCTGCCTTAATTCTACGTCGAATCCCCGGTCGTGCCTTGGATACAACCTTTTACTTTTTCCCTACTTAGACCAGCTCAATAATTGAATTCACCGCTCCACTCCATCCATCCATCATCAAATTGCTTTCCCAATTTCGTGCTCTAGTAATTTCCCAACTCCCCCCTAACCCATTACAGCCAATCTACCCACTCTAGACACCACACCCAGCAGCTCTTCCGCCGTGAAGAGTAAATTCGCTCTCATTTTCCTTCATTGTTTTCAGCATCTATTAATTCCCACATTCAACCGCGAAAACCCCGCCCACGTGCGCGCTCAAGCGAGCAAATTTGTTTCCATGCCGACCGATGCAGTAGGCACCTGAAAGGTGGGAAGGGGGAATAAGCGCGCACGCAGCGCGTAGCTCATGGCAGAAGCAGCGCGCGATCCGAATAAAAGGTGGGAGACCACGTAGCGCAACAGCCCGCTGACCACCTCCATCGCCTTGGTGGTCGCCCGCTAGGTAGGGGTGGCTATCGTTCTTTTCTATTTCGCCGCTACTGCGCACTCTAGGTTACCATGCCAATTGCGCAATTTAGCCGCAATGGCTCCGGCTTTGCTTGCGGCGTTCGGACCTGTGTGTGTCGGTGAACAAGTGTTTGCACGCTGGATGTGCCAAATTGGTAATTTCCGATCGGAGTGCTGCGATAGGCGTCTTTGTGCGAATGCGAAATGTCACCCGGTTTTGAATTGAAACAACCCCACAGCAGCGGGAAGTGCGAGCCTGAATTGCTGTTGACATTTTGGTCACTCCGGCCAGTGCAGGTGGAAATTCATGTGAACATTCTCAATTAAAATATTGCAGTGCTTGGTAGGTAGAACAATTGTTCGACCGAACTGGGAGATTAATGATATCGTGCGGGTGGAATTTAGATTGGGTTGAGCATTGGAAATACAAAGCGAGGGACAATTGTTAGAACCGTTCTGCAATGAATATGAACTATTTACTTGAAAAAAAAAATCGAAGCCCACTAAATAAGAACACTCGCCATGGCACACAGAGCATGGCACCCATTCGACCACCACCGTCAGTTTCTTCAATCAAGGCCATAAATTCTAAATGTTTATACCTCGTAGCCATAAAGCACCCAGCTGAGCACATTAGTGGTACTATAAAATACCAGCACCAGTAAACCATAAAATCCCAATCAAGTAGAGAGCGAGAGCAAAAAAAAGCAAAACACAACACCCATTCCGTACACAACCTCCTGAAAATCAGCTGACGAAATTATCAAATCGATCAGCCCCGTTTACGATCGCAGGGGAAGCATAAAAAAATCAAAGCCCCAGCAAAAGAAAGCAAACACATCACACGATAGGGAAGAGTAAAAGAGAAAAAGAGACCAGATATGCAAACAAGTAAATAGAAATGTAAATATTATTACTATTATGATTGTCGCTGTTTATCCACCCCGCCTCGCGTCACCGATGACACAAGCAGGTAGTTTGATCGCAATGACACCGAGCGGGCATTCCTAGAGAGCAACCGTAACTCGTAGTTGTGGTTAATAACCGAACCACCAGATTCACCTGACAGCAGCAGCAGCCGCAGCAGCGCCGAGCTGCCATAAGCCAATATTGATGGTAAATACACTCCACTGCAGGCAGGAATTATGTTTTGAAAGCGATAAAAATTTGCATAAAACTTGGCTGAAGATTGTTTGTTTTTGTTGCCGCTGGGGATGCTCAGAATTTGATCCCAACAGCCAATACACCGCCATCCAAGCGACAATGTTGAGCATCCCACGGGGCAAGGTTGGGGAAGACGTAATCGAACTGAAGCTTGAAGTTGATTGTTTCGCGTGGACAGCCGAGAAAACGCAAACACGCTTATTTATACCAACTGTCAGGTCGAACTTCTCCCGGTTGCTTTGGAAGAGCGAGAGGTTAGGAAACGCAGAGTAAACGCATGAAACGCTTGGTAGTTAGAATAGTCGTTGTACAAATATCAAATTTTCCATGCACAAAACATTCCACCCCCGGATCTGAAGAGATGTATGTATATTGTAAGAAGCCCAATTAAAAGTTATGTTAGTTAGCCTCGGTTAGGTTCTGTACATTGAAGGTATTACCGTAATAGTTTGCCATGTTGTAGATTAATGTTGTTCGATACTTTCCAATGAGCATGTAAATGTCTAGTTATTGGTTTGGACGGAGAAATAGGACAAGTTGTAAGGTTAGCTAAATTAAAATGGTTACTTAAATCACGGTGCACGAAGCAGTGTAAACACTATACATTCCGGATTGCCATTCTACGTTGTAAGATTGTTGTTAAGCATTTTCTAGGGCCATTTCATGTTACTGAAATAAATATTTAATGATTTTATCCGAGCAGGTATGACTTCTTTATTGAAAATAATATCACATCCACGTCGGAATGCTTTGTTTGAAGACCTGATTTTTTGATTTTTTAAAGGTTGTTATGTTTCTTGAAATACAGTGTTTTGAAACAAAAATCTTCTTGTATTCCAGTTTTGATACAATATTATTTTTTCTCTTTCATGTTTCTCCGTAACTTGTATGGCTTAAAATAATCCACTGGTTGGTAATAGAACGAAATTGTTCAAGAAAATATAATTTCTTAGCGGAAGTGTTGCCAAATGTGCTATTTTTTTATTTTAAATTAAAATTGCAATTTTTGCTCAATGTAGATATTTTGATTTTGAAAATTACCACCATCAGCTTTTTACACTTTTTTACATAAAAAACACTAAAAATCATAGAGTATTTGGAACCGTCCCAGAGATACAGTGTTTTGAATCAAAAAACTTCTTGTTTTCCAGTTTTTATATAATATTCTTTTTTCCCTTCAATGTTTATCTTGTTAATCCATGTAGTGGATGCTGGATGCTATTTGAAGGTTATTGGTCAAGAAAACCATTAAAATATTTTTCTTGATGGCATTGTTGTCAAATTTGCTATATTGATTTATTTTTTGAATTTATTACTGTGTTTGTTTGAACAATAACAACGCCATCGTATTCATCGGATTTCTAAATAAAAAATCAATCTAATATAGCAAACGTTATTATCATTATGTTTTGGCAGCTTTAATATTTCACAACCTCTTTCGACTATTATTTTGTTGTTCCTTTTGTGTGCCTTTCGTCGATAGTATTTTGAACCTTGAACTTGTTGTTGAATTGGAAACCGTTTTCATGAGCATAGAATCGATACCTGAAGAATACTGGTAAATGCATGGACCGGATACCAGCAATGGATGCTGCTGATTCGAAACGGCTCTGCAGCATTTCCTTTTCTTCCTGGCATTCTGCAGCCGACCCAAATTTCACATTCAGCTTGCAGTGGTCTAACGCCCAATCATTCAGTTGTTTTGGTGTTTGAATGGTTTCACCAAGCAAACTTGCAGTTGCAATTGCAATTTAATATAATCTTTATTTTTCTCGTCTTCTTTACATATCATTGTTTTGAAGTGATTCACATATGTTTTCAGCATTTAATTTAATTTTGTTGTTTACATCGATGATGTTCGTATGTTTATACAGGTGTGTGTTTGTGTTATTGTGTTTGCACGGCAAAATTAGTTTCAATTTGATATCCTTCTTAACCTAATAATTTAAAAAATGTTCTATTATTTGTCAATCGCTCGGATAAGCGAACTCTCGGAATGACAGTGTACTATGTACGACACGATGTAGCTCGGTGGTTCTTGTTCTGGGTGCGGCGACGAGAATCAATCGGTGCAACCGATTTTTTACGACTTTTGAGGTTCTGGATGCGGGTTTCTGCGCAAGTCTCCCTCACCAACATGGCGTAGTTCCCCAATTGCCTTGAGGACGGCGAGTTTGTTGCGCTCCGATAGCCGGGACCGTCGATTTATTAACGGATAAAGCGCTTTGAGCAGGCCAATACATTTATTCCGCAGGTTGTCGGTGTGAGCACGGTAGTTCCTCTTGATGTCGATGGTGAAACCAAGATATTTCACTTCGCTCATCCAATCAACGGGGCATCCGGTTACCCTGATGAAGCAATTGGGTGGAGGTTGAAGTTTCGGTTTTTTCATCGTTGACTTTAATCTTCCAGCTGCTGAGGTACGTCACGTACGCGGTTACCCCTTGTAGTAACCGGGACCTGTAGTTTTGTGGCATCCACCCGTTGGCCACTATTACACTGTCGTCCACGTACTGCGCCATACGGCAGCCAGCTGGCAGTTGAAGGACGTCCGAAGTGTACAGATTGTACAGGATGGGGCCTAGGAGACTACCTTGGGGTACACCGACTGGAATGCTCATGCAAAAAATATCCTGAAAGTACGGCCGGTTAGGTAGCTCCTTACAATCTTCGTCAGGTAGCTCGGGAAGTTTGCCTGTACAAGCTTGTGGATCAAGCTGTCGTGTCATACGTTGTCGAAAGCTTTTTCCACGTCTAGGAGGACCATGGCCGTGTTGGTGGATAGTGCGTTGTTGCGGTGGATGATAATTTCCATTCGGATCAGCTGGCGAACGGTAGAGTTACCCTGCCTGAAACCGAATTGCTTCGGTATTATTAAATGCTTCTAGTCTACGTGTAGCATCAGCCGCTGGAGGATGAGCCGCTCGAATATTTTGCTGTGATAGCAACGTGATAGGTCTGTAACTTATAGGAGCAGTAGGGTTCTTGCCAAGTTTAAGGATAGGGATAACTTTCCCTATCTTCCACCTCGTTGGAAACTGGACCAGCTGGAAGCACAGGATGAAGACTTTCGCCAGGAAGCGAAACGCCTTGCTGAAGAGTTTCTTCAGCACCAGGTTGAAGATGGCATCGTATGGCCTCCATGTATTTCCCGTGCCTAACTGCTGCGCGGACTTCGTTCTCTGTCACTTGACCGGCAAAAGATTCGATGTCGACTTGCTCGACGAGCTGGCGCATGATTCCATACCGGCACCAAGGTTGTGAGCCTCCACGAGTTTGTTGGCGATTGCGTTGACCATCTCCGACGGGGTTACCAGGATGTCTCCAGTGCAACGACTTCAATGGCGGGACTCCTTTCGGTTTCTGTTTTAGAACCTTTACCACCTTCCAGAATGGTCTCGAATGGACATTCATGTGGGCGATGCTGTTGGAAAATTGTTGGTTCCTAATACCCGACATTCGACCTCTAATATGATGGCTGAGGATGGAGAGTTCTTCTTTCTTGATCAGGCATCCGGTACGTTGAAACTGTCGACGACCTGTGTTCCGCTGCTGGATGAGTAGTCGAGTGTAGCGATCGATCTTCGTGTATTGTTTCCTCGCTGGTTCCTTTTGGATGCAGGCTTCCTCTGCGGCGTGGACGGCTTCCTTGAATAGACCGAGTTGGTTGTCGATGGCATCGACTGACGATACGTCCGGGTCATCAGAACGACGAGAGTCCATCCGGCGACTGAAATCCACTCAGTTTACTCGGTAGTAATCCCGTCTCATCGATAGAGGAACTTTAGCTCATTTCGCACACCACCGAATAGTGGTCGGAGCTTAGCTCGTGATGTGTGACCGGCTTTGACAGTGTCAAGTTGGACAGAAACACATCTAAGGTGGATGTTCTCCCAGCTGGGGAAAGAAAGGTCGGATCGTCTGGGAAGTGGATAGCACACGTACCTGAGCTAAGGTGGTTAGCCAGTAAGTTGCCACTCGTGTTGGCCGAATGATTCTCTGGCCACTATGAAGTGAGATCGGTTAATGGAAAACTCCCACGTCGATGTTTTGCTGGGAAAGGTAGTTTTCCAGCTCAACCTTTTTCGCCCTTACAGAGCGAGCATTCCAATTTTATACACGGATGGTGCGGGGCTTAGTTGACCCCAAATTTGCATATCATATATCCTGGTACCTGCACCTGGTCCGATTTTGTCCTGCACCACAGAAGTCTTCCACGGAATTCCGTACAGATGGTCCACAGCTCGGCTGTGCTATAGAACCCATCACTATTTTCCTCGGAAGGGGAGTCGGTTGGAGCAGCGGCCACACCAGCTCTGATTCGAGGGTCGGTGTCTGTGATGATTTATCCCGGGGTGGACTGTGTAGCCACGAGCCTTGGAATTCCGGCAGGTGCCAAACTGTTCGGCAGCGTAAGGTAGTTTTCATCACTCAGTACAAGAGCTGGTTGGACGAAGATTGTTGTCGAATTCGAAGAAACTCGGCTCGTTTAGGGCAGCTACGGTTCGTAGCTGGGTGGGCACTGCCACAGTTGACGCACCCTTTGGCTGGAGAATCTTTCGACGGGCACTCTTCAGTGTCGTGGGTTCTGCCGCAGTTGTTGCACCTTAACCTAAGGTGACAGTTCCGGGTGCCGTGACCGTGGTAAAGGCAACTAATACACTGCGTAACATCCACGCGCTTATTTTGGTTCACCTCCCAACGTACCAGGATCTGTCCAACGCACTTTGGTAAGGTTCGTGTATGCTTTGGCAAAGTGTACCAAATAGAATGCCTCATCTAGGGTTGCGAATTCACCCTTCCGTTGGATGACATGCACCGTTTTAGCATCCAGGTCGTGTTCCTCCTTCAGACGATTGATGAGCATTTTGGGTGCCACCAGTGGAAGACCTCGTAGAACCACCCGGTAGGGTCGATTGGATGGCTTGTCATGCGTGTAGTACTCGAATCCCAGATCTTCGAGATACTTGCGCACTTTATTGTAGTCGTCGGTTGTGGTGCAGTGGATCCTTGTGCCAAACCTGGTGATTTTATACGTTAACAAGCCTTGCAGAGCTTCACTTTTGTGGCCAGCGTCGCGAAATCGACGGTTTTTACCACCAGGGTTGGTTGCTTGGGTGTCCGATTAATTTCCGGTGTGGGGACAGTCGGTTGGGATACGTTAGCAAGCGCGCTAAAAGCGTTGCTACTCAGCAGCTGCTGATTCACGTCGGCGTCGACGTTGGACATCTTCAGTTTGCCTTTTTTTTGCGGTCGTTTCCTCTATCTGCATCCGCTAGGAGGGAGCAGCAAGGATAAAGTGCACCACGCACACATCGCAAGAGCGAACGAAGTAATACCGAAAAACTTTTCAGAGCGCGAGTGGACAACACGACCAAACGTGTCGCTTGTTCAAACTGATGATCATCATGAACCCTGCAAACTTGCCCGCGTTGCCAATCTTTTTAATGTCCCTCCTAATCCATCGCTCGGACCTTTTGACTTGTGCTGTAGCGAAGAAGTGCCACTCGAGAACACCAGAATCTTTCTCGTGGAAGAATAGGTATGTGAAGTTGAATTGATTTTTATAATGCGATCCCGCACCTTCGGAAAATTAAATACACAGAAAAAATAATTAATTTTAACAAGAACGTAAAATTTCCCCTCGTTTAATTCCAAACCAATGGAGGCGTAAGCAACGAAATCGGTTGCAGTCTTTGCTGCGCCATACAACAATGTTTGCAATCTTTCATACAACAGGCTAGATTCAGGCGTGATATGGCCTAAATTAACATAAAATATCCCATTATTTTACGTCAAATCTAGCATTCCCCTTATGTGCATTATAGAACGCAGAAAATTCAATGTTTCTTTTTGAGTTGAGAGCAAGCAATAAGCTAATTGCGAAAGCAATAAGCTTCAAACGCTAAGAAAGAAGAAGAAGGTCTTTCTTAGAGCTTGTATCCCCAGATTAAGCGTTTTCACACATGTTTAAGAAGGTGGGTCGCATAAACATCGTTGCAGCATATCTCTATAAGTTTCAAACAGCTTGGTGCTATCGACTTCCATTTGATCAAAGCGGGCTGCTACAAATTTCAACCTGAAATTTTCATGAATAGCACAGACACACACACAGAATGTGTACCAGCTGTTCCTGCCAACACGCATTCTGGTGGTCGTACCTCCGAAAACATTGAAAATCCTATTTTCTCGCTTGGGAATTATGCTATGTAGAGAGCATATACTTCTTTAAGATTTGCCAAATTTAAACGCTTCTGTTTCAAATCGCGTATACCTTCTTCTCGTACGCGTATGCAGTCCTTCTTTCCGGCTAACTAGTTACTCACATCCGCTTATCGATAAAAGACATGCACCTTGTTCAAACCTCGATTGCCAGTGGATTAACTCTTTTTGGACTCGATGAGCATCCTTTTTCAGCAACGCAGTTTTTCATTTTACGAATTAAGGGTTCCCGAAGGGAAATCAAAATTTTCACAGCAGCCGATTGATTTTCAGCAACGCTTTAAACTATAATTTATTTACTAAATTTACGATTTCTTCCAAAAAGTGGTTTCCGCTTCCACTATTTCCCCTTCTAATTTCTCAGTCCATCTAAAGCCGATATTGGGTGCCGCTACCCTACTGGTGGATCGTATGCCGATGCTATTTAATTCACACTATAAGTGTTCAATTAGCCTGTCGTTCTGCTTATTCTCTATACATTTCTACTAACAGGATAACTGGGATAACGGACCTGAATTCCCTTCCGTTTACGGGTTTTGTTTTTCTCCGGTATTATCGAGAAATTATCCGAAAATTATTGCGACTGTGGGGGAAATTGTTATGATCAATATTTTGTTTTACTGTACACTAATTAATTTGTTCTTATTTCAGGTGCTCACCTACGGAATCTTGCTAGAATATCAAAAGTTACTGTATTGATTTAGATCCTGCTCACTGATTAATTTTGAAATAAAAACTGCACTTCATTCGAATAACCTTTTTTCCCATTGTCTAATTTGATACAATAGTAAATATCTTAATACCACTCAGTTCCTTCTTTATGCTCATGTTTTGTTTGCATCTATCCAAACAGCTGCTTCAATATTCTCTTAATACTACCACCACCAAAGGCGCGCCAACTGTCATGCTGCGCCTTACATCTGTTCAATGCGATGTCACGCCTTAGCTCTGTTCAAGCGGCGTCGCAACACAAATCTTGTCACTAGCGTCCACGCATGTTTCGAATTTCTCCTTTAACTGATTTATAATTTCGATACCCGCTTTAACATGAATAAACCGATCAAAATTTGATCAAACAGTAATGTGTGTGAGTCGATCAAAGTTTTTATTTATAAGTCAAATTCTAAATTCTAACAGAATACAGGAAAAAATATTCAGCTAAGCTTCATTTTTACCGAATGCGAATTGCCGGGTCTTCCGTTTAACACCTGCCATAAGATTTTAACTTAGTCTCCTTTTCCACTTTATTCGCCACAGAACGCCAGTTTGCCTTGAACTGTTTCTCGCTTACAGCAGCTTTTTGAGTCTTCTTAAGGTTCCGCTTGACGATGGCCCAATATTGTTCGATTAGACGGAGCTCTGGCGTGTTGGAAGATTTCTTGTCCTTGGGCACCACTTGAACGATGTTGGCAGCATACCATATCCATGGCCTTTTTTCCGTAATGGCAAGATGCCAAATCCGGCCAAAATAGAACGGAACAATTCGACATGGAGTTTTCATAAGGGCCAATGTCGCAAACGTAAACGATGGCTTCTTCCGCAAAATTCTTGAAAATGCAAACTACCTCACCTAAACTACCACTTCTATTGTAATTGGGAACTCCTCTTCTGTACGAGGTAATTCACTATGATTAAGTAAACATTCACGAGAAAATTGCGGTAGAAGCCATTGTTTACGTTTGCGACATTGGCCCTTATAAAAACTCCATGTCGAATTGTGTCGCTTCAGGAAAGGCAGTAGACGTTTTGGTAGGCAATCGTTCAGATAAATTTCCGTATTTTTCGTATTTTAGCTCTATCTACGGTTGAAGGCACCACTCCCAGCTTCTTTGCGATATCTCGGACGGAGAGGTTGGGGTTCCACTCGAAACAGCTGGCAACTCTTTTTGTCGTCGCTGTGGACTCCGGCTTTCGATTTCCCCCCGATTCGGCTTTCCAGAATGTCGACAAACGTTCACCGAACACTTTTAACACGTTGATAACAGTTGTTTTAGCCACATTCAACAATTTCGCCAGCTTGGCGTGAGAGTAGCTTGAATTTTCGCCATGCACGTGCCAAATGTTGATGCGTTGCTTCTCTTCCTTCTTCTCTCCCTTAAAATCAAAATAGAGGCATGATGCTTCACGCACACATCTTCAAAATGAGGGGTGTGCAAATTTTGTTTATGCACGATGAAAGGAAATGCCTCGAGTTTAAGTCGACCAAATTTTGATCGAAACACCCTTTATATTAGACAATTTTAAAAAAGTGATTGAGTTCCTGAATCCAACGGCCATACAAATCCGGGTCAAAAGCTTCTCGTATTAGTTACGCTCTCTGTTACTTTTGTAATTAATCGAGAGGGCTACCTACTCAGCACTATATTTACTCTTTTGGCGTAGTCCGAGCAGCAACGAATAACTTGTTGACTGGCCTTGGTATTTAGGAGCTCATATTAAGAGGTAAAATACGTGAGGATAATACCATAAAAATATTCCCACAATGTTATGCGAGTACCAAATTGAGGTAAGACAACATCGAAATAGTACCTCCCAGGTGTTCCCAGGTATCCAAAATAACAAGTTTTTTCGTGCAAATCTAAGGGATTTTGTTTAGGTAATCTGAGCATTTTAATACCAAGGTCGGTTGTCAAGATCAACATTAAATCTTCATGTGTTATTTTCACCTGCGCTTGAATATCGAGATAATATACTCTACCTAAAGTTTAGTTTGGTTTTTTATAGTACAGTAGGTTTTATATCTTGGGACCAATTACACTGATTTCCGGTTTCCAAAAAACTTTTAAGAGACCCTTACTTATTATCTCAATAGGCTACCGGACAGCCGAGTAATGTGGGTCAATCGACGATATCACTTACCATATTATAAAATACCTGACTGTTATATGCTTTGAAATGTGGACTGCGTATACTTAAATTAACCAAACTCAGAATTGAACGACGTTGACTACATGATAAGCAATCATAAAACTAATCCTTCCAAATCTTAACTCAAGGATTAGTACGGTAACAGTACATGAATACCAATTGACTCAACATACTTGCTCTCTCTCTCTCACTCTCTTGCTCCGAAAGATTATACAAATCAGATAAGTTACGCATCTGGAACCCGAACGAAACCTGATAAAACGAAATTCCTCGTCGTTTAGCTCCAACCTGTAGGTATCGGCAATCTTGCATTTATCACAAACCTGAATCGGCATGTTTGCTTACAACTGGCACCGGTTACTGCCAGGTCGGAGAAACGATCTGTCCGATCCCGCTGCGAACAAAACGGTTCGTTATCAATTTTCAACCTAGAGAGTCCGCGGCCCGCTCCGATCGCGGCATAAACTGATACTGTTTACGTTCGACGATCGAACTAATTGATGATACCAATCAGAGCGGCGGCGAACGCGGGAAGGAGCCCACAGCCAACCTCAGTGACAGAGTGAGCGCGATTTGCTTGCAACTTGATCAGCTGCTCCACAGTCCCCCGAGAGATGTTCGAGATTCGATTCCGCGCTGGTCGATCTGATAATCCGCATTTTAAAAGCTTTTAAGATAACGATTTTATCTGGCGACTGGCGCTGTGCTTTTGTTGACTGACGACTGTTGGGTGAGTAGTGCTACTGGAATCTCGGGGTGATCTGTTCAAGGGTCGAGTTGAGATTCGGCTGATCTCGTAGAAAATCGAAGTTGTGAAATTGAGGGGGGTTTCAAATTTTGATTGATGTACCGTTTAGCTTTGTCCTTTAGCTTTTTGTGAAACAATAAGTTCCACGTACGATGCGTAAGGAGAACAATCGCGAGTATGCGGTCTAATCATTGATTGATGATCGCATCGGATCCCCGTTTGAAACCTTGATGGGGAAGGAATGTCAGCCATCTGCTTGGTGAGTCCTTCTCTTATGGGGCTCCGTCAGTCATTCAGTCAGCCAGCCAGCCGGGGAGGTGCTTCAAAATTGAGGTTTGTTCGAGAGATCTCCGGAATGGCTGCGTGAGCAATGTTCGATTAAAGAGGACCACACAAAAGAAAATTTGCATACTTATCTTGATCGATGATTGTTACGCGCGCGCGCTCGAGAGAGAGAGAGAGCGATCTATGCATGCCAAAGGCCAGTGACGACCAACTGAATATGACTAGTGTGTGTGTGTGTGGTGAATGTATGCTCGCCGGACTATTGCACCAATCAATGGGGAGTCAAATCATTGCAACAGGCGCGGGCCTGCGAATAAAAAGCCATCGAGTAGTTGTCATATTAATATGCAATATTAGTAGGAATTGACGTAAAAAGTCATGGAAACAAAGTTTAGAAAGACTGACATATGGGCTTGTGCGGGACAATCCATTCCCATTTGAATTTTCTGTGTTAAACGGTTGTTTGCATATCGGAACGATCTCGGACATGGAAATCTAGCGAATGTGTCCAAATGATGCTGTGGTTAGTTTGTTTCTGCGATTAGTCTTGGGATTGGGCAGATAGGCACACTTCATTGGTTCGAAGCGAGGGTATGTATTTATCTACAGATGGTGGTAATACTTTCGGTTGAGAAATCATCCGGAGTCGACGGCTGTTTGGAGTTTATAAAGGCTTTTCTGAGTGTTGATTCTGTTCCTTAGCAAGCTGCTTGAGTTGTAAAATGAGATTGTTTGAAAATTTGGCATTCGGGAAAAAATCAGTGAAGACGCAGTTTCAAAGCAATATTTTTCGTTAAGGAATATGTCTTGACATCTTTGGCATAGAATTGGCTTAGAATAGCAAAGAGGAGAAATGTCAATATTGGAACAATTGATTTGATCCATGACTTATATATTCTAACTAGCTGACCCGGCAGACGTTGTCCTGCTCACACTTAAACTACTTATTGGAAAATTGGAGAAGTAATTAGCTCGAATCGCATGCTTATGGTTGTTAGATGGCATTGGATCTAGAGCAGTCTTGAATATTTGAATCAATTTATTGGACTCATGAAGCATCGCTTGCAATTGTTGTACAATGTCCCACATCATGGTGGAATAATCTTGCTGAGTGAATCTCCCATGATAGAAATCTGTAAAAAATTATGGGCTGTGTCCGTCGGTGGTAATATTGAACTCGCGTTTTGGTAAATTTGACCTGTAGCATAGACGGTTTCACAATTTAATAATTTACTAATTTTTAAACTATGTCCAAGAAAAGTTTTAAATATTTTTATGTTCGTTGCGAAAAAAAAACGAAAAAGCAACCATTACAACTCTGGATGTTCTGCAGAAAATGTTTAGAACCACGTCCTGATCCCAACATCAATGAGCGCAAAGGCTCTGGTGTTTCATTTGGGAACTTCAATGCATTACAATGAGAACAAACTACACTCATTGATTCAATGGCGACTGATATATTCGCATTGTAATCAACTAAAGGCAGCACGTTGAAAATTTTTTGGAATGTAGGATTGCCTTCGAAATCAATTTAAAAGGTTATGTTGGGCGAGATTGTCACCTGATTTTTCTGATACTTGCCGATTATTCTTCTTTCTAACTTTATCGCTTTTTTTAGCTGCTGTTTCTTCTTCACTCAACATCAGCTAGCTGCCGTGCGGTTGCCACGACCGATATTATTCCGTTGGAGGCATTTTACGATAATATTAATTGAAATTAACTGAAATCACAACTTAATTATTATCTTTTTAATTTCTAGTAATTTCGTTGTTTTCATCTTCCTGATGCCCTATTAATAACACAGCGAACGATACTATTTAATGCAAGGACAAATGTAATTCAACATCTGTCAGTTCAACACAGAAGACAAAAACTAATACCTTCACTTTCCATTGACCTTCACTCCAATTCTTAACCAACATTAGAATAGGGCCTTTAAACGTTTGTAAACATACACTTCTGAGCCTTTTTTCACGCAAGCAATAAGCTACACACGCAAACCTATAACATCATCGTGTAGGGTAAACTTTCCCCTACATGATTATTGGTATTGGTGACCTATGGTTTAAGAGAAAAAGGACTCAGAAATGTTTGTTTACAAATGTTGATAGGCCGTATTATTTTGTTGATCGAGAATTTACATCTCACTGCAAGGTGTCACCAATACTAACGTTTCAGTTTATACGTGTATCAACATGCTATAAATCGTTTATACTGAGGTTACTTTTAACAAAGGGATGAGTGCGCTGTAAAAAAACACCGTTTTTAAAAAACCGAGTAAATCCCTGAATCCACCTAAAAACCCGTAATTCACGAAAACTTTGTAAAAAGCGATAAAAGCTAGATTTAAGACACATTTTTGATCATATTTAAGCGAACGGTATGTACTAACATGAATAACAAAAACCGCGTATTTTCCCCGCAAACCACTTCAAATTCCGAAAACCCCGTAAAAAATTGCGAAATAATCGACTCTATTGTATCATCATTTTTTGTAAATCTTTTCAAAAGGTCAATCAGAGATTCTCTCTCCTCTCGTTCTTTTGTTTTTGTTAATAATGACGCCAGTAGTAATAGTTGCTCCTTACAAATCAAAGGATGGTCTTGTCAAGCATATTATGATATTCCCCTACAAAATCACATTTTGGTTTTTATGATTTTTTTTTTTCATTTTCCAGTATTTTTTTTCTATTTTTTCTTCATATAAACCTGTTGGAAACCAAGGCAAATCAAACAAAAAAGGAATCAAATAAATCCATGTCGTTCGTGAGTTATGCTGTCACGAACGGACAGCATTTCATTTTTATATATATAGATAGAAGATAGATTAAACGAATAAATGTTGTGCTACATATCTTATTTGAAGGATATGAAGTAATCTAGCCAGCAGGCAGGAATTCATCATTAGCTGAAGCGAAGCATTCTCTGAACCGAGAATGGACTAAATTTAGATAAAATCAGCTTTGATGAACACACGAAGGAAGTGGATGTGACAACATGAACTAATAGAATTCTGGCAAATCCAACACTGTGGGAAAAGCCATATGTTCACTTGATATGTCGAATGTTTTGAATCATCCGTAACCACCGCTGTTTGCATAACAGTCCTATTTTTTTAACTTCATTTAGTTGTACAGGCTCAATCGAATCAATTTGACAGAGCCTAGCTTCATGTTTAAATATATCAGTTATAACTTAAGTTAGGGGGTAGAGCCGATTACTCGCAGCATACTCGAAGTTAAAATGTATAACCCTTTCGGGACGAACCCATGCAATTGTGCGGGTTGACTAAAATAACCATACATAATTTATTCTGCCGCAATATCAATGTTCTTCAAATAAATTGCATGTAAATAATTAACTTTTGCTTATACTTTTATGATAATGCATTGGTGTTTGTTAATAGTGCATATAAAAGTCACAATGTTTAGTTAAACATGAGGTTAACATACCTCGTAAAACACAAACAAGATTTTTCCGTAGTTTTTTTTATGTTTTTCGTTTTTTCTATGTATGCAGAGCTACTAATCAATAGTATAAGTGTTACTCTTTGACATAGTGAAGAGAAAGTATCAATTTATCAACATGCCAAAGATGTCTGCAGGGACAAATTGGGACCCGCGCAATTGTGTGGGTGCCGTCCGTTACCCTGTTGATGTTCATTATGAGATACATATGCTACCCAGTTCAATAATTTAGTCATTTTTAGTCAGCCCGTGCTTTTCCAGTATAACCTGTGTCAATAACAGCATCAATATCAATATTTTGATAAAATTCATATCTGATGAGAAACTATCAAAAAAAATCTTTCATTAGATTTGGAAACTATTTAGATTTTATTGGAATTCACCATTTTCAAACACTTGCTCTTTGTCAAACTCTTAAAGCGGGATTGCCGAAATGTTTACATGGATCGTCACAGTTTCCGAACCCCATCCTTAAATTTGACGTAATTAATGGACCTCCCCCATTATTTTATCAGATAATGTTAAAAACAGTTAGTAACAATAGCGAATGTAAACAAAGAAAGTCACGCTTTTGCAAATGAAACTTTTTGAAATGTATCGCTCGAATATGATCATGTAAACAAACTTGCCAACAGACCTTCAATTTGGAGCGGTTTATACGTCGTGTTTTTTAAAACGTACTGCTTATTTTTCACTATTGATTTTAATTAATAGCAGTACATGGTGCGGCAGAAAATAATGCGAAAATTTGTTCTATTTCTTTCAAATCCCATTTTCAGCTAATTCAAGCAATAATATCAACATTTTCGAATGCAGTTATCTTTATAAAGTCCTTTAAAACATATTTATTCAATGTGTCCTCCATTTTTATTAACGCCGGCGACGCCGGAAGCCAGAACATGCCTTTCGGACGTGGTCCTCCGACAATGACTGCCATTTGCGTGTTATGGTTGACTTCAGGGTTTTCACACTAGGGTGTGATGTTTTGCAGGCTCGTGCTTCAACATATGCCTAAATCGAATAATCCAACGGATTAAGATCCGGACTGCTAGGGGGCCACAAATCCTTCGGCCAAAACTTCATGTTATCGTTCAACCATTGTTGGGTTCGATTGGACGTGTGACTTGGCGCTCCATTCTGCTGTAGGACAACGTTTTGATCCTCGGAGAAGTTGACCTTCACCCAGGGAAGCACTTGGTCCTTTAAAATACCGATACACACTTCGGTATTGATTTTAACTCCAGCATCAATGAAAATAGGCGGCATTTTCAAAACGATAGACACCTCCAAGCCAAACATCATGACACCATGACACCAGCCGGATGTTTGGTTTGAAATTTGAATTTCATTTTTTTCGGAACGTTCTCCATTTTCTGCGAGGAAATGAACGGCTGTTTTTCCTTCTTCAACAAGGAAAGCAATCTCTTGGAACGAGTCACTCGTAGTTCCTTGACCCGGTCCGTAATCAAGTGGCGTTTCACTCTGGCTCTGGAAGATGCATGCAGGTCTTCTTTGATGATTCTCTGCATGGATTTCTCCGAAATATTGGCTTCCTTTGCAAGTTTTCTTATGGAAAGCACCGGGTTGCGAGCAATTTTTGCACGAACCGATTTGATCAGGTTCGGCATGCGTGCAAAGCGTGGATGTCCGCTTCTCGGCTTCCGCTGCTTAGGACCATTCTGCAGGGACTTTTTTATGCCGTAAACTGTTGCCAAATGGCACCCTACCACCATGGCAATCTCTTTCGGCTTCTTCTGGGCGAGCAACAAACTGGTGATCAATTCTTTCGCGAACATTTTGACGAATTTGCAATAAAACAAATAGAATGTTTGGATGCAGCACTTGAAAGTAAACATAAACAAATACACTTTCGACAGAAATTCGTCACTAGTTATACGCATTAACCCAATACTCAAGTTTGCACATTTTCGCATAGTTACCTGCCGCACCCTGTATTGTGCATTATAGATGGCAAAACACCTTCGACGCAGTACAGGGCGGCAACCGAGGATGAATTATGAATTATGAAGACGCTGCCATTAATGCACAGTAAATTACAAATGTCACATACTCGGAGGTAAGGGAAAGTACTGAGGAATCTGATGAAGCCGACGAAGAACTTGAAGATGGCTCGAAGAGGAAACGAAACCCAGTTCCAATCCTACAATGGCAACAAACATCTTTTGTAGGTCACATGGTACCGTTTTGCCGGTAACGAATCTTCGTCCAACCCCTGCCAGAGTCGATGAATTGGAAATTCGTCCCTTCGTGAGCTACTTCAAGGACTATTTCAGTGATGAATTTTTCATCAACGCTGCACAATACACCAACATTCTGAGTATTCTGAGAAGAAAACAGAACATTCGGTCCACCCAACGCGTGCAGAACTGATGCGCTTCATTGGCGTACATCTAATGATGGGATGCATTTCCTATCCACGGCTAAAAATGTATTGGACGACAGGACTACCTATGCCCATTATTTCGGATACTATTTCATGGGACAGATTCCTTCAGCTGCGTAGATTGTTCCACCTCGTTGATGTCAATAATCTTCCATCTGACCCCAACGCTAATAAGTTATGGAAGATCCAGTTTATAATCGATGCGGTGCGTAAAGGCGTTCGTGCAATTCCTAGGTACTTTAAATTCTACACACTACCAAAATGCCATGTAAATTTCTGTCCTCTGAGACCGACACATGCAAGCGTTCTTTCCAACATAAGAATGAGTTCAAAGCGATGAGAAAATAAATTCAATCAAACACATCTTTTGTCGAATTACGTATGTGTCAGTTTCAGAAGACATGCTTTTACACGAAATCTTTCTTTACGTTCCCGGACTTTTTACAAACATAAATTACGTCTGTATGTAATTATGTAATGTAATAATGTAATAATGTAAAATTCATAATTTCTAAGTGTGTACTAAATTGATGAACAGATGATACCATTCCTAGGACGGTGTCCGGTTTAGCAATGTGTGAAAAATAAACCACACCCAGAAGGTCTGAAGAATTTTGTTGTTGCTACATCATCTGGCCTTGTCGTTGATTTTAAGATTTTTCAAAGCGACACAACCCCTTTGCCAGACACAAGTCTGAGATCATCACTGCAAAATGAATTCAGTACCTTACCTTAAGGACCTGCTGGCTATGATAATGGAATTAGTCGAAGCACTTATGACAACGGTGGACCCCGTTAGATTTATTCTAAGCGACGACGAAGACTATGATAATGATCACCCACCGAAGCCTTCAACATCAAAGCTGATTAGCCCTTCGGCAAAGATGCCTTCCTTAGTAAAACGCTATGACAGGGTGGATCACTATCCTTCAGTGGACGCCTTGTTTTCTGCTCGTTGCTGCCGTTACGAGCATAGTGGTGGTCAAAGCCGCGTTTGTTGTTTGAAGTGCAATGTCTACATTTGCTCTTCAAAGACACGTAATTGTTTTCATAAGTTCCATGTGCGATGAAATAGTTTATAAGTCATAAGTGTACCGATGCTATTCTGCATTTTGTTATAGATAATAAATGGACAAATTGTTACAAAATAATTATTACCATCATTCTTATCGTGAAACAAACTTTGGATGCACGGATGGTAAAACGCAAGTGCTGTTTAACGGTAGTTTGTTAAGTCTTAAATTGGATTACTGGGTTGCATTAGTAAGCAGATTTTTTAAGTATTTAAACTTCTGCATATTTGCTTGTTTGAGTGATTTTTAATATGACCGTGTTTAATTTCATTTGATCCGCGTTTATTGCACGTCGTTCAAATTAAAAATGTTCAAACGTAATTCAGCTTATGCAACAAAGTGAAGCGAAATGGAACACCGTGGAACGAAATGCAGAATCAAATGGCAAGTAAAACTACTTGAAACTTGATTTAAGGGTTACTACAAGTTCAAATTAAAAATAAACCCCGTTAATATGAGGTGTTGTTAAAATTATCGGGAGTACACAGTTTTTAATTAAACTCATGTATTTCAGTATATTTTTCAAAGGGTCGTCCATAGAACACGTGGCGCTTCAACGAACGTTGCTGCCGGTCATTCATCTTCTGCTTCCGTCCACAGCTACTTTTATCAGGCGATGTTTTTCCATGTTTTTTATCTTCCGACATTATCCGGCAAACTGTGGCCCTGGCAACACCAACCAGTTTGCATGTTTCAGCGATCAAAGCACCGGCTTCTCGAGCACCGACTATACTCCGTAAGCTCTAATGGCATTTCGAACTGCACACTTCAGCACTTAACCTTGATTTGTCCCATGCGCAAGCACTCAATCCTGTCACCTTTTGTCTTCTTCTATGCAAACATGTACACGGATAAAAAATAATACCCAATTTGAGTTCTATTCCGCCAGGTCGATGGTTCCGTACGCCAAATTAATTTTGAGTTATTTTTCAATTAATTTTGAGTTATTAATTTTGAGTTATTTTTAGTTTAGGTATTGTTTTGTAATATCATGAAGTTTGATGTGTGGCAAGCCAGGGTTTGACATCATTCGAAATCTGGCCACTTCCCTGGGAGAACCCGAAATCCGGAACGTCACCAGGTGTGGCCAATGTGAAAGAATACACTCAGGTTGACTACCAGTGGTATTGGTTTGTAAAATCATGAAGTTTGATTTGTCGCAAGCCAGGTTTGATACAGTTCTAACTCTGGTCATTACACTGGTCATTACACTTCCTTCACGATTCCCGGTAATGAATCCGGAACTACGGAAAATAACGAAATGTCCGCTACTCTTCCAAAAACTAGGATAAATTTGTAATCGTATGGAAAAAGTTGCATCTAATTTGGTTAAGGGTACGCAGAGTTACAGATAAATTAAAAAGGAGTTTTTCAACACAAGAAGTGTCAGGCAATAGTGTAAAAAACTACATTTTACGGAAATGACCATATCTCGGTTGTTCATGGGCCGATTCTCGATCTTGAACCATTGACAAACTTGTTATAAATTCTAGTTTCTGAAAAAAATATAATATTTTCAATTTTCAAGTAACATAAAAAATAACGAGCTGCAGAAAATTAGCACATTTGACAGAACTTCAAAGTATCCGTGCTATTTCCGGTGTCCGGAAGTCAAATCAAATTTTGAATAAACAGGCTGTAACTAGAATAAATTTCCCGTCGAACGCTTCTAGTTTCATAAAAATCGGTTAGTTATTCACCGAACTGTATCACTTTGAATCTGGACAAAATTTTGCTAGTCTTCTCCTTTTTGATCATCCCCTGTATATAACAAACATTTTTATGCGAATTGAGCTATCCCCTATCGGCCCATTGCTAGATAAGGCTGGATCTTCTAAAGAACTTTGTTGAAGAATTAAGTTATTATTTTGTGAGGATTTTGAGGTGCTAATGATTGAAAAAACGTCCAATGTTACTTACTTGCACCAACCCAAAGTAGCTATCAGCTATTCAGCCTCCCCCTCCCTCCGTAGACTTTTAGTCTTGTAAAATTTTGAAACTTTATATGGAGCGATTACTTAGGCCAGACTCCCTCCACCCTCCCTATTAAAGTATACGTGGTTTATGGACAGCCCTTTATTGGTTCACCTCCAGACAGTAAGCTTATAAAACTTTGTTGAAGACTTTATTCTCTTTTCGATCTTTTTTGGCTCGAACCGTCGTCGAGGACGGATGTGTTTCAAGAACGGTCCGTAATTAAATTTGTATATAAACTTTTTTTAACCTCTTGACAACGTAGCGTCGTGCGCTATTTTATTATTATTTTTTCCGTTAAATCATAACATCGCGCGTGTTTTTTGCCGGCTCTTTGTGTCGCGTCGAACATTAACTACTAATCATAATGCCGTGCGGTGTCAAATCGTGTACCACAAATGACGACCACCTTCTTTGGAAGTGCGAATTCTGCAGCAGAACATACCATGCTGCCTGTATTGGAGTGCAACGGACCCGGGAGCGATTTATCACTCAATATGTGGTTCCCATGAGTACCGACTGTCAGGAAATTCTACGCAAGGAAACCGATGTGCGTTTAATGCTGCATCATCAGGAAGAACTTCTGAAAGCCATCCGCTCCCAGAATGACTCAAATCAGCGCATTGCTGCTGACCTGAAAAAGCTTTCCGCTGTGTCAATATTATTTGACAACCTTGACCCCTTCTTCTAAGAAGTAATGGAAACGCTGACTAAGGTCAACAAAAGCCATGAAGTCGTAAGCACTTCAATCGACCACCATATGAAGTCGTGTGACTCACGTACGGCTTTAACATTAACCGGCATCGATAAATCAAATTCGATTATGTCACAACAGTTTCCTAAACGATCGGCTCACTAGCCTACAAAACGACATGGCACTTTTAACGAAAAGCGCCGAATCATTAACTACATCACTGACTCACTTCAGCCAAGAGTCAGAACCTCATGAAATCCTAGATGAAGTTAAATTTGTGGCTGCGGCTATCACAGCCCCTAAGTCAAATTCATCGCTTGTCACCCCACCCCAACAGAAAACTTTGGAGGAGGAATTAACAGAAAGTCCTCTAATCGAAAACAATACCGCATCTGAACAGTCACACCATCAACAGCAGCAGCAGCAACAGCAACAGCAACAGCAACAACAACAACAACAACAACAGCTCATACAGTCGACTACGAGTGACGTCATCGCTGACCTGTTTGCTGAACGTCGAGCCAAATTGTCTAAGCTACGTGCCAAAGCTTCACCAAAAAATGACCCTCCTGTCTCTGGATGGCGTACTTTAGGGAATAAACGGTGCTGGAGGCAGGACTGGTCTGGATACGACATGAAGCTTAACAATCGGCAGCTTCAAGAAAAAGCTGCTGATAAGGCCAGAGAAAGGAGGAAAAGAAGAAAAAGAAAACAACAACTCTTCCCCATCATCAGTCATCAACCCGTAGAAAATGCTCAAAACAACGTTCTACAAGAAGGCAATCGAACTTTGGGTACAGACAAAGAGCTACTGGCCTCAGCTAAAGTTCAATTTGCCGGTCCACCTTCTACCACCGACCACCCAATTGCAGCACTCTCGGCTTCAAAGTTTAGCTTCATACAGGGTGAAACAATAAACCCATACCAACCAGAAAGGCAGAGCCAGCATTCACCCAATATCGTTGCAAATAGTGGCTGAAAGTACTGCAACTACTACTGCCTTCTAACAACCAACAACAGCAACAACAACAACAACCACAGCCAGCGAACCAACAACATCCAGCAAATCAGCAACAACAGCAACAACAAAATCAAGAATCACCAGCGGAAAATACCACGGCATCAACACATTTGGAATCGCACTCGACACCTCACTGGACACCCGACCCCATGCGTCCACCCATCGTAAACTTAACGCAGCAATCAGCTGATGGGGACAGGCGTTACTTAAAAGCTCGTTTGCGGGACTACAGAATCATGGAGACGGTGCGGACTTACCTTGCTTATCTCCATGACCAGCCAACAAATGTATGTACTCGCGGAATGACTAAAATAAGTGCCTCAGTAATGCTAGCAGCGGAAGGTTTACCTACGGACACCAACCTTCTACGTGAAATTTTCATGGACGTTTACAAAGAGATGGGAGTATCACGCAATGACGCCTTGGCAGACCTGCAGTCACACCGCACATCTTTATCCAGCGATCGAACACACCGCCTGCAGCAACTACGAGAGAGTAGCACCAAATTTTACTCTACCTCCCCAGGGTCACATTTTCGGAAATAACGACGCCTTCCATAGAAGAAGAAGAAACGACGCCCTCCATAGAAGATGAAGAAACCTCATCAATATCGGTAAATATTTCATCAACCGACGCGCTTCCCACAATTTCTTCACTAAAACAGAATGCTACTGAAATTTTGATTTATTGTCAAAATTTCAATCGCATGAAAAGCCCATCAAAAATGAAAGAAATTCATAAACATCTTCTTGGTACATCCTTTTCGATTATTCTGGCAACTGAAACTAGCTGGGATGAAAGTGTAAAAAGTGAAGAAATTTTCGGAAGTGCGTATAACGTATTCAGAAATGAGAGGAATCTTCTTGAGTCTGGAAAGAAGTCAGGCGGTGGAGTCCTCGTAGCCGTCTCTGCAAAATTCAACTCAGAAATAATTCTCTCATCAAAATTTAATGAATTTGAGCATGTTTGGGTGAAATCTCATATAGCAGGTGAAACACACGTATTTGCCTCTGTGTATTTTCCACCATATAATGCTAATAAAAATACATATGAAAAGTTTTTCGAATGTGCAGAAAAATGTTTATCTGAACTTCCTCCTGAAGTGAAAGTTCACATCTATGGGGACTTTAATCAACGCGACGCTGACTTCATTATAGACTCCGAAAATGAAAATATCTTACTCCCAGTCGTTGGGGAGAATATTACTTTGCAATTCATATTCGACGAAATCGCAAAACTTGGACTTAATCAAGTAAACCACATCAGAAATGAAGAAAATTGTTTTTGTACTTCTTACTCACGAATATTCAAGAAGATTTCTGTGTGACTGAATCGCTGAACCCATTATGGAAAAATGAAATGCGTCACACGGCAATCGAATATTCTTTATTTATACATGAATATCAAAGACCCAACGACTGTGAATATGAAGAAGTCTTTGAATACAGACTAGCTAATTATGCGAATATCAGAAGCAAACTAAACAATGTAAACTGGCAGGAAATTTTCAAGAATGAAGGAAATGTCGAAACTGCTGTAGACAATTTTTATAAAATTTTATCGGAAATAATTTTGCAAGAAATACCTTTGAAGAAAAAACGACGTCACCGAAATACGAGTGATACAGTCTGGTTTAACAGACAAATCAAAAATTTAAAAAATCGAAAGCAGAAAGCTCACAAAATTTTCAAAAAATTCAACAGTAGTGGAAATTTAGCAAACTATCTGGACATATGCGACCAATTGAATCTAGCCATGGGTATTGCGCTTGAAGAATACAATACAAAAACTGAACTTGAAATAAAGTCATGCCCGAAGAACTTCTTCAATTACGTAAAAACCAATTTAAAATCTGACAATTTTCCATCCACAATGTACCTTGATGAACGTGTCGGTGATAACTCGGAATAAATTGCAATCTTTTTGCAACATTTTTTCAAGAAATCTATACGACATTTTCTGAAGAGGATCGCGATCGCGAATATTTTGCATTTTACCCTGAATTTACTGGGAGCATTGGCGTCATCCAATTGTATGTACGAGATATTTTCCAAGCATTAAGAAATTTGGACGCCGCAAAAGGTCATGGACCTGACGGAATTCCTCCAGTGTTCATGAAGAGTTTAGCAATGGAACTCACATCTCCATTGTTTTGGCTCTTTAATATGTCACTGAAATCAGGAATTTTCCCAACAATATGGAAAAGCTCATTTTTGGTCCCTATTTTCAAATCTGGACGAAAATCTGACATACGTAATTATCGTGGAATAGCCATTATCTCTTGTATTCCTAAACTTTTCGAGGCAATTGTCAATGAAAAATTATTTCTCCAAATCAAAAATCAAATAACTGACAAGCAACACGGCTTTTTAAGGGCCGTTCAACCTCGACAAATTTAATTGAATTTATAGACTATTCATTGAATGCAATGGATAATGGAAACCACGTAGAAGCTCTCTATACAGACTTTAGCAAGGCTTTTGATCGTATTGACATACCAATGCTACTTTTCAAACTACAAAAACATGGGATTGAACCTGGACTCTTGAAATGGCTTGAATCATACTTAACCAGCCGCCAACAAATAATAAAATTAAATGGAAAGAAATCAAATCCTATTCAAGTCACTTCTGGTGTCCCACAAGGCTCTCATTTAGGACCCCTTCTTTTTATTTTGTACGTAAATGACATTTCCTTTATTCTTAAAAATATTAAAGTACTAATCTATGCCGATGACATGAAGCTTTATTTGGAAATACGAAATAAGGAAGACATCAACTTATTCCAGAATGAAATAAACATATTCTACACATGGTGTAAAAAAAGCCTATTAGAGCTGAATGTAAAAAAATGCAACTCAATATCATTTAGCAAAAAAATAACAACACCAAACATATCAATTTCACTAGGTAATCAAAAAGTAGAAAAATGTGAAAGAGTTCGGGTCTTAGGAATAATCTTAGACTCCAAACTTAATTTCATAGACCACTACAACACAATTATTCACAGGGCAAATAACATGCTGGGCTTTATTAAGCGCCTTTGTCATAATTTTCAGGACCCATACACTATTAAAACACTATACATAGCTTATGTTAGGTCTATTCTAGAATATTGCAGCATTGTATGGTCTCCTCATTTAACCACACACGAAAACAGAATAGAATCAGTACAAAAGCAAGTTCTATTATATGCTCTTCGTAGGTTGGGTTGGACATCATTTCGTCTTCCATCATATGAAGCGCGTTGCATGCTTATAAACATCCAAACATTGAAAGAGCGTCGTGAGTATGCAAGCGTTTCATTTGTAAACGATATCGTTTCGCAGCGTATTGACTCACCAGAACTTTTATCAAAATTGAACATATATGCACCTATTCGGCAACTTCGAAATCGTAAACTATTCGCCATCAGCCATCGTCGCACAAACTATGCAACAAATGGACCAATAAATCGCATGATGGCCTCTTACAATAAACACTGCGAAATCATTGACTTTACAATGTCTCGGCATAAACTAAAACAGTATTTTAGCTCCATAAGAAACCAGAACATACAAGAATGAATAATATTATATTATATTTAATATATATTATATGGTCTGCTTATGATTGACGACAATAAATAAATAAATAAATAAATAGATACAAGTTGCTGCCAAGCTATGAAAAGAAAAAAATCAGAACCTTTTGACAACCCTAGTATAAAAAAAATCGTTAAATAAAAAGTACGGGTCCTTTATTTTCATATATAGAACAACTACAACCATAACAAAAAAAAATCGAACTTCGGCCGCCTATGTGCCGGACCCCCACAAAAAGTGCCTGGGCGGGTAAAGTACTTCAATGAAAGAATGTTTTGTTCTGGAAGATAATATCTTTATAAGGTAAAATTAGATTTAATCGCCAGTATATGGTCCGTCACGATAGGGATAAGAATTCAACGGATGGGAAGATGGGCGGGAATTTAGGTTATGATTTACATAACACATATATTTTAAACTATAAATCGTCTAATCACAACTTATATTAAAGCTCAGATCTGACTCTACGATGCTCAGCACATGACCAAATAATATGATCTGCGTTCTGGTAACCCTTTCCATATTCAAAAACGCCGCCTGGAAGAAGCGGAATGCGAGAAAATGGAGCTGTGCCGTTCCCAGGAAACACGGAAGTTCTACCAGAAGCTCAACGCATCCCGCAACGGCTTTGTGCCGCGAGTCCAAAATCTGCAGGGATAAAGATGCGAGCCTCCTGACGGACGGACGTGAGGTGATCGAAAGGTGGAAGCTGCACTTCAATGAGCACCTGAATGTCGTGGAGAATGTAGGCATGGGATACCAAGGCAACGGAGGAAAAGACTACGGCAGTGCAGCAGAGGAAGGAAATGATCCAACTCTCACTCTAAGGGAAGTTAAGGATACCATCCACCAGCTCAAAACCAACAAAGCAGCTGGTAAAGATGGTATCGCAGCTGAACTCATCAAGATGGGCCCAAAAAAGTTGGCCACCTGCTTGCAACGGATGTCAGCCAGGATCAGGGAAACCGAACAGCTACCGGAAGAGTGGAAGGAAGGGGTTATCTGCCCCATACATAAAAAAGGCGATCATTTGTAATTTGAAAACTTCAAAGCGATCACAATTCTGAATGTCGCCTATAAAGTGCTGCCCCAGATCATATTCTGTCGTCTGTCACCTAAAACGAATAAGTTCGTGGGAAGTTATCTAGCCGGCTTCATTGACGGCCGATCGACAACGGACCAGATCTTCGCCGTAAGGCAAATCTTCCAGAAATGCCGTGAATACCAGGTCCCAACGCATCACCTGCTCATCAACTTCAAGGCAGCATATGACTGTATCGACCGCACAGAGCTATGGAAAATTATGGACGAAAACGGCTTTCCTGGAAAGCTGACCAGACTCATCAAAGCAACGATGGACGGTGTGCAAAATTGCGTAAGGGTTTCGGGTGAACTATCCAGTTCATTCGAATCTCGTCGGGGACTGCGACAAGATGACGGCTCTCATGCCTACTATTCAACATCGCTCTGGAAGGTGTAATGCGACGAGCTGGGCTCAACAGCCGGGGTACGATTTTCACGAAATCTGGTCAAATCGTGTGCTTTGCGGACGACATGGACATTATCGCTAGAACATTTGGAACGGTGGCAGAGCTGTACACTGAAACGCGAAGCAGCAAAGGTCGGTCTGGTGGTGAATGCGTCGAAAACAAAGTACATGCTGATAGGCAGAACCGAACACGACCGGATCCGCCTAGGAAATAATGCCACGATAGACGGGGATACCTTCGAGGTGGTGGAGGAATTTTTCTACCTCGGATCCTTACTGACGGCTGACAACAATACGAGTCGTGACATTCGAAGGTGCATTATCAGTGGAAGTCGTACCTACTACGGGCTCCAGAAGAAACTGCGATCTAAAAAGATTCACCCCCGCACCAAATGCACCATGTACAAAACACTAATAAGACCGATGGTCCTCTACATGGACCATGCTCGAGGAGGACCTGCAAGCACTCGGAGTTTTCAAGCGACGCGTGCTAAGGATGATCTTCGGCGATGTGCAGGATAGTGCTATAATAGGTGCTCATAAATTTGAAACCTATTGGCATCTCTTGGTACCATAATAAAACCAAATTGATTTATAGTGGATTTCATAAAACTTGAATAAAACTTAAAGAACTGGATGGTTTTAGCAATGTTACTTGGGAAGTTGGTGTGAAATTCGTAATTTCTGAAATATACCTACAATCATTACTGCAAAACTTCATGGCCATATGTGGGGAATCTCATATATGTTTCGAGGCTTGTGTAGTGGAACATTTAATAATGCTGCAAATACCTGTCCCGGAAAAGGTCAATTCTCTGCAGTCACGTTGAAAATCACCACCAAAAAACATCTCCTGTCTGTATCTTAGAAAGTGTGAGCTGTTAAGTGGAATACCTGTAACTAAGACCTGTACTCGAAACAAATGAACAATTTTCATCAGGGTGTAACTTTTTTGTCCGTGGGTAAAAATTGATAAAAATCTGAGTATAATTAGTTTGGAGTGTTTACATGTGCATAATTTCATAACAATCGGTTCAGTGGTTATTGAGATGTCATCGAAACGAGAAGAAAATCGCCGGAGAATTTTGCATGCCGTCAGGGAAAATCCGACTGCAACCATGAGATGGATCGGAAGACAACTGGGAATCACCCAAACAACTGTGTCTCGGGAAGTAAAATTGTTTAAAGACTCCCAGATGACCGCGCGGCGAGCTGGAAGTGGAAAAAAATCAAAGACAGCTGAATCAGTGAAGGCCCGCAAGGTGTTGGATTATTTCAAGTGTAATTCGAACCTTTCGATTGCCGCCGCGGCTCTGAAGGCAAAGTGTTCCGCCTGGTTCGTTCAGCAAACCATGAAACGAGCTGGTCTTCGTGTATTCAAGGTCCGTAAGGCACCGAATTGGCGCGATCAACAGAACACTGTAGCTGAAGCTGTATCGAGAGTGGTTAACGAAACCGATGTGTGTGGTTATGAATGACGAAACCTACACTAAAGTAGACGCAA
>JASCZW010009627.1:0-41304 GCA_034211315.2 Aedes japonicus | reverse complement strand
GTGTTCTTTTCACATTGTCTATAAACTTGGATGAACTTTGGAAATTTGCTTCCATTTCTTTAATATAGATTTCAAAACATGCATTGATCTGACTACCATCATTGATTAATTGTAGGATCAGTAGGTCCCGAACAACTACGATTTTTTCTCGGCTCAGTTGGTATTAGCATATTTGTCCTAGCTCTGTCCTGCTTAATAATGTGCCCCTCTATAGAACTCACACGAACGCATTTCAAGTATTCGGTCAAAATAATACAGCAACTCAATACGAAGGCGCGAACGTGTACAGCAAGGTAGCTAGGCGCGTTTCACAGGAGTACCTGACCAATCGCTAGTTCCATATTGATTGTTGATACCACCCTCATGACCTTGTTCAGTACTACAGAGTCATGACGATAGGTAAAGGCTGCCGCAAAATTTCCAGCACGAAATTCGTCATCAAGATAGGGCCAACAACATGTTATAACTCAGCAGTCTGCAACGAAGGCACAAAGAACCAAATTGCAGTTAAGCAAATCAGCTGAACCCGGATTCTCCATTAAGGGGTGGTTCTTCAGTATCCGTGGCATGTGTTACGGTTCAGCAAAGACGCACCATTTGACACGGTAAACACAATTTAACGAAATTAACTCAGTCTTTACCACAGAGAGTTTTTACGTTGAAATTCACTGTCCGCTCAGAGTTCAAGCTGGAACTGATTGCACGCAAGATTCTGGCAAGAAGAATTCAGCTTTCATGGATTTGAAATGGTCACGTGCTAAGTCGGGATATTGTGTGTTCGGTTACTGCATCGTAAATCATGTTAGCCACAGAATGTCACAAAGCGAAGTATATTAATCGACTTCGGCAGTTCATAAATACTATCATTTCACGAGGAGTTTCTCATGCGTCGTACCCACACCTGCTGACATTTTTAGTTTGTTAACAGTTTGTTTCTGCAGAAGAACCCATTATTTACCTTTTTACTTTTTTCCTATTCAAGGCGATGTGAGTGGAGTCGACATCAGTCGCTTCGGGATCCTCTATCCATAAAAAACCACGACGGAAATTATCCAGATCGCCTTGAACGGTGTAGTTTCTATTCGATCCAGAATTGAAACTGCGTGTGGCTCTTGTCCTTCGAAATGGCTATGGCAGACAAATGAGGAAAGTTGGATACAGTACGATGTACGATGTATGATACGTGCTACCACCCATTGTAGCACGGAAACCAAGTCCGACAGCAGTGAGCTCTCCCCGCTGTTAGAACTTGATCAAGCTTAACAATCTGATTATCCTAATCGTGCCACTGTATGAAGGGCCAAAAAGGGGTTGCGGTGGATCAGATACAGGCAACGGTCACTTATACGTATCCACAGGGATATAAAGCACCTCCTTCCAACAACAAGATTGACAACTGGTCAAGAGAGCAAGCTACCCAACATGAGGATGCCCCAATGGGCGGGGAGAAGAGCCTGCCCCATCTACAAATCGCGTACAATAACGGGGAGTTGGCAATTTCTCACCTCCGCATCCAGAGTGCTTCTCTAATCGGGTGCCTCTGATTGGTCCTTCTCCCATTCCCACGATATATTTTATAAGCACAGTGTATGTATTTATGTAAATGGAAAATACTGCAATCACTCGAGTATCCATCATTCATGATCTCCCTTTCGTGGATCCTGGATATGCAAGAAATGCTGTAAAGTGCATAAGTGTAGAGTTCTGTGGTAGCACGACATTATGAACATCAAGTTTTGGTTTGCTTTCCGTGACAGCAGTAATTTCCCCAAAATCTTGATTTGAGGCATCCTAAAAAAGTTCGAGTAATTATGCCAAAATAACATATCTCGAGTAATTCCATGATTAGGGCCTCCAAAAGCCATTGGCAAAACAATGACTTAAACGCTAGATCTCTACGAATCTCACGAAAATTCATCACTGCATCTCGGATACTCCTATGATCAGAACTAACATTATTCTCTACCAGATGCTGTTTTGCACTTCAATGCCAGAGTGATTTAAGATTTAAGGAGAATTGACATTGAAATTCATTGTTCACAAAATGGGCCTTTCAGGCCCCCAACATGAATTACTCGAGATACATACATTTGGACCTTACTGCAGCCATGGTCACTATCTGCAGGCTTGGATGTTGGATTTTATAACATGCAATACGCTTTATTTGTGCTGGCCTAATAAAGTTATTGCTCCTGTGTAAGGGAGTTAAAGACAAACAAAGAAAACAACAAACAACAACAAGCAATTTTTAAAATCCATCTAAGAAGTGAAATCAATGAAACAATTTCATCAAATGAGAATGACATTGTGAAAGTTGCGATACAGACACATCAGACACTATTCGGATGGCAAACAGCTCAGACATGGCGACATGCCCAGAGAAAAGGCAACCATTTGCAAACCGAAATTGAAAAATACATTAGGTAACAAGTGTAAAATGCCTACCACAGATTCCGCTAGCATCTTCTTTTAATAAAGGTAAAGGGTGAATTCGAGAAACATGGCACACAGAAAATCTTCTGCAACTTTTGAATCTGCATGAGCAAAAAACCTAGAAATTTGAGTAGATTTTATCCATAGTGTATTATTATATCTGCCAAGTTTCATAGTTATAACATTCAGTAGTTCTAGTCTATGTCGTCGAAACAAGAAATTGTCCGTGAGAAAATTTTGTGCACTCACAATCAAAATCCAGGGCGTCCCACCGGTGGATTGCTAAAAGGCTTGGAATTGCAAATACAACTGTGTCTCGTGTAATAAGAACCTTCAAGGAGCGTCTGAGTGTCCAAAGGAAGGAAGGGAGTGGTCTTAAAAATGGTCCAAATGAATCGGTAAATGGCCAGGAAATGCCGTACAACAATCCAAGAACTGTCCAAACATGTCAATTGGAGATTTTGCTGAGCAAAAGTCGGTTTTGTGCAGAAAACCATGAAGCGTGCTGGGTTCTTGCAGCTGAACCTGGCCGTGTTTGATGCGATGCCGCAACGGCTCAGGGATTCCAGGGACCCGGTTAAGAGTCAGTTCCATTGTGGTTGGCATCTACACTCGACTTATTTTTCCACTCATAGCAGTAGCACAGCGATATGGTAGGTAGAGCATATTGTTTGTACTCTCAGGTACTGTCCAAGGAACTTCCTAAGTATTTTTAAATACACTTTAAAATATATTTGTGTTTTTCGGTGGTTATGATAATTTATCTAAGGTTAGTAATGCATGAGCGGGCGCTCATCTACAATTGCAGCAGGATCACAATATGTAGATATGTGAATACAATTACAATTGGTATTATCATTTATAGTATAACATCCTTCACATATTTATCTATATCTTATGCCGTATAATCATTGCTTTCCTGTTTCCCATTACCATTATAGATCCAGACCAATAAGAGTTATCGGACTTTTTTTGTCTGGTTTTACTTAATCTCACGTTTTGGCATTATTCATGCTTATATAAAATGTATTTTTCTAATTGTTTGCTGTTTTCAGCTTTTCCAAGACTATTCGAAAATTAAAACATATCTAATTTTTTTTCAGTTACAAACCAGTGGATAACAGATATATATATATTATACTTACGCTTGATTATGTTATTTGACTATAACTGTGAAACAAATTCTTAATAGATATTAATTTTATCGGCTGCAACAGCGGAAGTCTTTCGATGACCAGCTGTTACGGATATATACTACTATAATTTACTCGGTTTGCTCGTATTTTTATTTCACATTTTAACGTCAAATTTTTATTTTATGTGATATTAAATCGATATGATATTACTGTATTTAATTCATTTGTTAAAAATTGCTATAGTTACTGTGAGACCTCACTACAAAAAGTTTTTTGATTCCGGGAACAGCACTTCGAAATTTTTGTTTACTATTCTTCATATGCAGTATAATTTCAGATCATCCATGGATATTCCAAGTATTGTAAAATATGTTTGAATCAATGTTTTTCTCATAACTACTATATTGTCTTAACTTTCAGGTTTACAAATGGAATTGTTACTATCATTTTACATTTACTTACTATATTAAATATTATTATAATAATCATTCACTATATTTTTATCAGTTTAATATTTACTATATTTCGCGTATATTACTACATGACATTGAATATATATTGGGCAGGAGGAGCATCAGGGTATCATTCAAACTGAATTGGACAATGGAGCGGTATGTCAACCGGCGTCTAGGAGGGAATAAACAGTATCATTTTCTTATCCTACCGATTCGATTGTGATGTTGCGAATTCTACCCAACAGTTTCAGCGTGATGCACGCCTTTCTTACCAAGCCATCCTGTAGAAAGCTTAATGAGTATTGCGAATTGCTATGCGATTTGTTGAGATCGTATCGTTGGAAGGAGAATTTTCATGCGTTCCCGCGGGTTTCGCGTAAGTGTCTCTGCTTACGGGTCCGCCCAACCGTTTTGGCCTCTTCATACAGCGTTACTGTGAATGCTACCCGGTAACTCAATTTGATCTGCTATTAGTGGAGCTGCATACATGACAAGGTCGTAGAAGGGATGGTGGCTACCTTACATACATACATACATACATACAAAACCATGAAGCGTGCTGGGTTACATATTTACAAAGTGCAAAAGCCCCAAACCGGATTGAAAAACAAAACATCACTGCGAAACCCACGCCCGGAAATCCTCTACACGAAGCTGCCTGACTTCCGTCAACTTCCTGAGCAAGAATATTTCGTTGCCGTCGAAGTTCGATGTTCCGGGAGGATGTTCGAAAGAAGAAACTATCGAAATTTGCAAAGAAGTTTCTAATCTGGCAGGCGATTTGCGGATGTGGTGAAATAAGTGCTCCCTTCATCACTTCCGGAACAATAAACGGTGCGATTTGCACGGAAGAGTGCCTCTGCAGAAGCGTCTCTTGCCATTCATTAGAAGCACAAAGGATCAACTCTGCTTTGCTCAGCTGATCTGCATCCTGCCACTACGCTCGAAACGTATTGGAGTGGTACCGAGCCAACGGGAGTCGTTTTGATATTATCTATATAATATCAAGGGATATTATAATATGAACGGAAAAATTACATCTGTGCCGACTGTTGTCTTGTTGCAATTGTAGACAAACTTCCGCATCCATTATGAACCAGAAAATTTAGACAATGTATGACTGCTATGAGAAAAAAAAAATTTTAAATGTTAAATTATTTTACAAATACCTGAAACAGAAAATTTCAGTCAATGTATGACATTAGAAAAAATGAATTTTAAATTTTAAATTACTTTTTAATACCTGATGACCTGCAAGATATAATAGGAGTAAGGTGGGCAAAAGTTCGACCTTAGTGGAATTTTATTTTTCAATTTTTTGTTTAATAAAGTTGCAACAAATTAAGCATACTGATTTATTCAACAACTGTTTATCTCTTCGGAAAAAGTACAAGTTCAATGAAATTAAAATTACGATGTTAAAAATAATATTTCGAAACAACTCTTCGAACGAACTTTGCCTCACCACTGGGGCAAAAGTTCGAATGAGGTGGGGCAAAAGTTCGACCTTTCATGGTGCAGCTGATATAGTCACGTGTTCAAATTTAGTGTTTCTCAATCTTTGCTTTCTTCTTAGTAGGCTGCGATTCGTTGAAAAGTTTCTTGCGTTTAGATGTTTTTGACAATTTTTGTGCTTGCTCCATAGCTTTCAGTTCCAATTTTTCCTTGAATGGTGTGCTGAAATAACTTCAGATCTCTGGCCTCTCTTCCGTCTTTGCTGCGGCTCTACTCTGTTTTGGCAGGGCCTGATTTTTGCAATGGAAACCGGTTCTGACGGCTCAGAGCACGATTGTACGTCCGTCGATGAACAATTATCAGAGCACACTGTCTCTAGAGATTCCAGGATGTTCCGGAGGGAAACCAAAAGCGGTTTGAATTTCACACTGCAATCCTGCTGCACTCCGCATGTTGGTTGGAAGCACCTGAGCATGTCAAAGCAGCATCGGACGATTTCGTATTCGGTAGTTCAGGAGGATCAGGAAGGACTTTTGAAGCGGTGTTTCTTTTTGCTGGTCTCTTCACGTGGATTGAAGAACTTTGGGGCAATTCCGCAGATGACTCTACGAATACAGCCAATGGCGAAGAACGTCCAGTTGCTTCTGTACTACTGGTGGTAGTGGTTCCGGGTCAACATTTTCAATGCTCGACTGATCAATATTCGTCACTTCACTTGGGGCAAAATCTTGATCTGTAAACACTCCAGGATTGATTTGAACGATGCCGCACATCCTGAAAGCATTGATCGCTTTTTCGATTGTTGCACATCTGCAGTAAGCTATCCCAAACAGTTCAGCCACTTGATACTGCGTGATAACTCTTCCACGATGGGACACAAGCCAATTATTGCACGCTTCGGCATATTTGGTTTTCAGGGCTTGAAAGAAACAGCGATCTAACGGTTGGACTTTGTGACTACTGTGTGGGGAATAGACAGCAAAATAATTCCATTTTCTCTGACAGTAGAGAACAGTTTCCAACGATTGATGTGTGCTGTGATTGTCTAAAATGAGCAATACCGGGTTCTCCTTCGTTGCGTTAGTGTGCTTCTGAAAATGCTGTATCCATTGAAAGAAAAGATCCGAGTTTATGTATCCCGAATCAGAAACGAACATTTCGGTTCCTGGAGGTGCCCCATTGAGAAGCTCCGACTTTGACGTTTTATTTTGAAGATCAGAACCGGTGGCAAATAACTTCCACAGCACTCATAGCGCAAACTGCTGTGGTGAGCTCTCCTCTCTCAGCTGAGCTTATTGTACCTACCGCTTTCTTTCCGGATGTAGAGACGACCTTCGGGACAATATTCGGTACTGTAGACATTCCTGTTTCGTCCATATTGTAGATCCGACCTGGTCTGAAGCTATGCTTTGTTGTCACTTCGGTCAAATTGTCGAAAAATTTGGTCATTTGCACCCGGTTAAAACCCATCATCCTCACAAGACTGGTTTGCTGGGGAGTTCGCAGTGACAATCTGTGTCTACGCATGAAGGAGATCGTCCACTCTTTACCAGCTATCTTTGACTCCGTATTGAATCCATGTGTGACCTTATTTGCCTCGGCGTACTGGAATACCGCTCTTCGGAGGTCGATTAACGGTAATCCGTAGAATGCGTCATCGAGATTCTTGCAATGGCCACCTAGTTCTTCTTCTTGATCTGGAGTAAAGATTGATCTAAACCGACCAAGCTTTTGCGCTCCGTAGCCCTAAAACCGGAACAGAATAAATTAAACCACGATTAACCATAAAAAAACGTTTGATTTATTTACCTTCTTCAACCTCTTACGCAATGCAGCTTCCGTAATTCCGAGACTTTTGGCAATAGCGAGTTTAGATTCGCCATTGGCAAGCCCTTGTTGGCGACTTCCAGCATATCGGAAGTACATACCTTCCGCTCCGATTTTCTTTGTAGACCCTGTATGATTATACGTAAGGAAGCAAGTACATGATTATTCTGATTCGAACTTTTGCCCCACTCGCGATTCGAACTTTTGCCCCACTATGGATTCATGGACTTTACATCAAATAGTGCAAAACTGGGAAATAATACTGAAAATTGTAACGCAGCATCTGATTGGTATTGAAACCAGCAACTCAAAGGCACAACAACACTTTTTTGAAAACTGAAGTTTTGTGTATGAAAACACGTTTACCATTTACTAAAAAATTACATTTTTGGACGAAAAACAACTTTACCTCATTATTTTGAGAAAACGCAACCGAGCCAAGAACTGTTTACATCTGAATGTGAGCTGTCAAAATTCCTACCAATCCATACCAGTGTTGCCAATTTTTCGGTACTCTGTGTATAAAAACTGCAAAACGAACTTTTACCCCACTCGAACTTTTGCCCCACCTTACTCTAATGGAAAATTATGCTATGATTTACCGGTCGCACCCCTCACTTCGCTATTGTCAGATTGACAACATTGCCCATGGCTACGCCAACCAGCGTCTCCATGTTTCAGCTGGCAGTCTTTGTGATCATATGACTCGTGGAGGCGTGAGGTAGGAACTTGTGAGGACCGGAGGTCGGTCGCACCCTCCTTAGAAGTTGTCAACTCACCATTTGAAGCCCATAAATGAGGAAAGCTGATAAGATCGACAAATTCAATTAAGAATTCAATTTGTCAGTCAGGCCCTGATGAAAAATCTTCGTCGACTTCAGTTGTCAGATGTCCAAAATTGTCAAAATCACGTGAACTATGGTGCATCCACATGTGGTAGACAGCAACGAAGAGCCCCTGGGCCTAACTGACAAACGTAAATAATTGCTTCTCAATTGAATTTGTCGATCTTGTCAACTTGCCTCATTAATCTACCACAGCCATTTCTAAGAACATCAGCCGACCTTCGAAGAACATGCCTCCACGCAAGACGGAGGATGCAAAGAGCGCGGTCAGAGTCGGAAGGCCAACACGAATCCGTGGGTTGGCGCCTATCGGGTAGTAATGGCCAAAACCAGAGGAACGGCGGCTCCAACCGAGCAATCACCAGAGCTGCTGCAAGTGAGCGTTGGAGGAATCTTTCCGAACCACGACCCGAGTCCATGCCCCCCGGCCCGGGAAATTTGTCCCATGGCTGAGGTCACGGTGGTGAATAACCGAAAATCTAAGCAACATGCGACGATTAGTGCAGGTAACTACACAATTGAATTAAAGTGGTCTTTTGAAGTATCTTGGGGTCATGATCGACGAGTAAGCTGTTCTTTATCACTCACGTCGATTACGCCTGCAAGAAAGCCTCTATGGATATATCGGCATTATCCCGCATGATGTCGAATAGCTCGGTGGTGCAAGGGAGTAAGCGTAATCTCCTGGCCAGTGTCATGATTCACCACTTTGAGTACCAAGAGCTACACTAGAAAGTACGCAATGGTTTATGTGAGTTGTTAGTGCATGGTTAAGTGGCAAAGGGAATGGAACAACTCCACCGAAGGTCGGTGGACCCATCGACTATTCCCGGAATTAACCGGGTGGGTTGGTAGGCGACACGGTGACATGAACTTCCACTTAACGCAGATTTTGTCAGGCCACGGATGTTTTAGACAATATCTGCACAAATATGGGCATGCACAGTCCCCTGCATGCACCGAGTGCGCGGGAGTTCAGGACACCGCGGAACATATGTTCTTTGCATGTCCTCGATTTGACGGCGCAAGATCCGGCATGATAACCGTAAGCGGTCACGACACGGCTCCGGATAATTTGGTCTAGAGGATGTGCCAAGACCGGGACATCTGAGACGCGGTATGCAGATTGTCCTTGATCTCCAACAAAAATGGCTAACCGACCAAAGGCTGGTGGCAGGGACCACTGAATACTAATACTAAAACTAATACTGAAAGGTGGTACTGGTTGGTTTTTAATGGGTCGAGGAGTTTTCATCCTCAATTCCCACTCCCTGAGTTCTTCAGGTATCTGATTGCAGATTTTCCAACCCGTCTAAAAAAAAACACTGACCTTTAACGCAAGACATACAAAACATACCATCAGAAAATAATGTTTGTCATTAATTTCTGATGGTATGTTTTGTATGTAACACGGTCGTCCTCCATATAGAAGTAAGGATTAATTAATCAGCAAGAAACGGAACCATATCGGTGCTTCAGGTGCAACAGTATGCGCCATAGATAATATTTGTCTGAGCTGCAACCCAGGGATGCCAGATATTTTTATCAAATGTCCGTGATAAAAATTTGAAATGTCTGGGAATGTCTATGAAAGTCTGTAATTTTTTTTTTTGAAAATTAGACTTCTTTCAACGAAAAGACGTAATAAGAGAGCGAGTTATATCATTATCGCTATTTGTGTGATTATGTAAACATGTCTGCATCTATTTCTTGGATTGTATGCAACTCTACTCTATTGATTCATATTTTTAAAGTGACACTGAAGCTTGAAGCATTCTGCATAGATGACACAACTTTCCATAGTTTTTTTTTCCCTGTAACGCTCTTTCCAGTTTTGTATTTTAAAATTAATATTTAGTTTTCATTTGATAAATTCAGCAGACTATTTTTTTGATTTAACAATAACCATTTAATATGGTGTCATCATCACTCATGATCATCAATATCATTATGGTCATATGAATGATTTTTGCATAGACTGCTTCTTTGATTAGTCAGTGATTATCTCTAAAATTTCAGGGAAACTCTTTCCTGATCTTTCTGCAAGGCTTTTGCTTTATTTTTGGAAGTTTCCTCCCTCCTGAACTTCTGGCAAAATTCCTCATGAACTTCTTGGCAGTCACTTTTATTTTCTTCGGAATTCACAATCAAGAATCAAACTTAGCTTCCAAAAACATTTGATAATTTTTTTTCCTGAGCATAGTTACTTTCTAAACTTCTGATAAGTCCCATCCTGAACTACGAGGAAAGTTTCTGCAAAACTTTGAGAACGTATTCTCCAGATTTTTTTGGAAAATCTTCGTAAGTTGTTAGAAGTTTCTTCCTGAACTTCTGAAAAGTTTTTCTCTGAACTTCAGGAGAGTATTGTTCTGAACTTCGGGGAAGTTTGTTTCTGAATTTCTGAGAAATTCCTGTTTGAACTACTAGAAAGATTCCCCTATACTTCTGGAAAGTTTCTTCCTAATTTTACAAAACATGGTATGGTAGATAACTTCTGAGATTTCGTAAACTTCGAGAAGTTCTCATTCTGAACTGCTGGCTTGTTTGCACTCTCTAGCACTTCTGGGTAGTTCCAACTAAACTTTTGGTCTATTCGCAACTTCTGAGAAGTCCTTATGTGAACTTCTGAGGAGTTCTTTACTGGTTTTTTTGAAAAATTCTTTAGGTAGTGCCATCTCTGGTAGGTTTCTTCCTGAAATTCGTGGGAAGTTTTTCCTCAGCTTATTCTTTCCAAACTTCTGATTGGTCCTATCCGCAACTCGCGAGGAAAATTTTATTCCAAAATTTTTAGGAAAATTCCCTCAAATTTGTTCTTGAAGCTTTTTACTGGACTTCTGAAAAGTCCTCTTCTGAACTTTGGGAAGTTTCTCCAGAACATTGGAGAAGTTTGTTCCTGAACTATTGGGAAATTCGTGCTCAAATAAGAAGGAAGTACCTCCAATGCTCATGGAAAGCTTCATTCTTTCTCTCTAAAGAATTTTGAGAAATCCTTATTCTGAAAAGCAGAATGTTTTCCTATGAGCTTTGGAAAAGCTGCCAAGCACTTCTAGGAAGTTCCAACTAACATTTCGAGAAGTTTCTTCCGGAACTTCTGGGAAGTTATTTCCTGAACTTGAGAGAAGTTCTTTCCTCAACTTCTATGACTCATCGTCCAGGGTTGTTTTTCCTGTTTTTTTGAGAAACTATAGGTAGTGCCCTTCTTGGTTAGCTCCTGTCTGAAATTTGCATCCATCCGCTCGAACTGCTTCTTATTGGTCGTATTCAATATTAGTTATTATTCAAAAACTTATCGAAAGAAATTCGACTCCAACCAGCCACTCGAACGTAAACAAGAATAGGTTTGATGTTCGAACAGTTTCAATCAAAAGAAGTTCGAAAAAAGCAGCTCGAACGCATGATTTACGAAATCAAAAACAGCTCGAACGAATTGAGGAATGGGATTTGGCTAGTCGATCAAAATATTTCGATTCGATCGAAATAAAGAATCGGGGTGATAGTCTTGAATCGTCACATTTCACAGGGCTTCGTGCTGCTCTACAGATGCAATTAATTTCATGGTTGCATCTTACACTGTTTGGCGTATGTACAAATAATTGCTGGTAAATGATTGATCAAGATTGTGCTTGTCAAATGTATTTGTACAGTACACGACTAGACAAATATATTTGACAAAATGTGGCAAATATTTGTCTATTGTACAAATAGTGCACTGATAGCTTTAAACCACAGAGAACAGATGAATTGGCTCATACGAATATAACAAAAAAACATGTGTATGGTAATATTGTGGCGCCGTAGTGCGGCGACATTCCATACTAATTACTGACATCACGATGAAAGCAGTCCACCCATGGAAAGAGTTATTTTTCTCCAAGTCGTTTCTGTTTCATGGGAGTCGATTCTATTTCTTCAAAAATTAAGTTCTTTGCCCTTGGTTTCCACGCACAAAGAACGGCCTGTGGAAAAAGTGGTAAAAATATATCACTCTTCCCTTGGATAAGAAACCGTGTAGATCAATTTTTGATCTGTCATCCGGCACCCATGTATAAAATAGATCTTTTTTATCAGTTCAAACATCAACCAAGTTTGATGTCTCTCCATGTGAATTTGTTTCCATCCGCTTTTGGAAATCAACATCATCTTCAAGATATTCGCATTCCATTGCGTTTTCTGTTGGCAAATTCTTTCCCAATCAAATTACCAACTTTTGATAGCTTATCGGAATCCTCACCGGAACCATAAAAACTACATTCTATAATAATGAGTAGAACTAGTAGTTGTAGTTGTGAGTAGTTCCAATTTATATGATTTTGGGTTACCTTTACTCAATTTTGGGTATATCCGGATGAGCGTGTTTTCAATGTCCCTTTGTCAAAATTGAACACTTGCGCCCAAGGATGCCATATTCACAGACATGTCTGTAAACTTACAGACTTTTCATTTTAAATGCAGACTTTTTTAACGATGCAGACATTTAGCAGACATTTTATTTATGTTACAGACTTTTACAGACATTTGAAATATTTTTTTAAATTTCAAATAAAGGCATTCTACGAAGTTCGGATTTAAAACGTACGCAGTACGCAGTATAGTTTTTTAACGCAGTATAGTAGATACGGTAAGAAGCTTTGTTGAAATGTTTTAAAATATCGTAGGTATCATTTAAAGTAGAAATCCTTGAAGAAACGAAAGCGGTGGGCCACTTGAAGACACAATGGGCCCGGAGATAAGTATTATATAGGCCCTTTCCGAGGGTAACATGGAGTCCCTACTTATGGTAGTGTTCATACCCACGCGTGTTCAAACCCATGCGAAAAATTACTGTGAAAGCGTTGGTAATATTGGTCCTTTGCTATTAAGTCACAACGAAAGGTTCACAACAATACAAATCATATTTGAGAAACTTAGAGACTTCCTCGAAAAAACAAATTCTCCTCTGGTCAGGTAGAAACTTATCAAAAGTATTGGGAGCAAGCAGTTCATGCAAGAAGAACCTTCAAAAATTCATTACCGAAGTTCAAGATCATACTTACCAGAATTTCAAGACAGAACCAGGAGAGGACTTATCAGAGCTTCAGGAAGAAGTGGAGAGGAGAGGACTTCTCTGAAGTTTGGAATTTTTTAGAGGTTTTGGAGTTCTTCCCAGAAGTTCAAGATAGAACATTCCAGAAGTTCAGAAAAAAAACTTCCCCAAATTTCAGACGGGATCTAACCAAGAAGGGCACTACCTATAATTTCTCAAAAAATCTGGGAAAAAAAATCCTCAGGACGATGCGTCATAGAAGTTGAGGAAAGAACTTCTCTCAAGTTCAGGAAATAACTTCCCAGAAGTTTCGGAAGAAACTTCTCAACATGTTAGTTGGAGCTTCCTAGAAGTGCTTAGCAGCCTTTCCAAAGCTCAGAGGAGAACATTCTGCATTTCATAATAAGGATTTCTCAAAATTCTTTAGGAAGAAAAAAATTTGAGCACAAATTTCCCAATAGTTTTGGATCAAACTTCCCCAAAGTTCTGGAGAAAACTTCCCAGAAGTTCAGAAGAAGACTTCTCAGAAAAGAGAAAGGAATTTCACATAACTTCAAATCAACAGTCGCAGAACACATCTTCACGGAAAATCACGACATAACGACGAATGACATCACAATATTACGGACTACATCTACACCCTGGAAATTAGACGTCGCAGAAAGCTTAGAAATAAACAAACAACAGAACACAAATCTACTAAACAAAGACCAAGGCAACGGTTACACATGGCTCTTCAACTTAATACCCAAACGACATCAAACCCGACGAAGCGGAGCACCCGCTGCTGCACAATAAGTATGTTAGGTATAGATGAGAAAGAAGCGAGTTAGATATTAAGTACACTTGTTTTTGACTCAGGATAGGTATAAACAAACTAATAATAAGATAGGTATAAACAACATAATGATAGGTAAACGTTTTGTATTTAGAAAATAGTATATATACGGCAGGTGGCGAAGGTTTTCTTTCAGTCGAGTTATTAGTACGAGACACTGAAGAAGTCTGCACATTGTAGACGAAATACGCGTATCTGTCGAAGATAAGCAAAGGTAGTTGGAATTAAATGGAGATTACTAATTTTTCTTCTAATTTATAGTTACTTCTCAGAAGTCCATCAAGAAACTTCAAGAACAAATTTAAGAGAATTTTCCTAAAAATTTTGGAATAAAATTTTCCTCGCAGTGCCGGATGGGACCAATCAGAAGTTTGGAAAGAATAACCTCAAGAAAAAACTTCCCCCAATTTCAGAAAGAAACCTACCAGAGAGGGAACTACCTGTAGGGTCAAGAAGGAATTTTACAAAAAAAAATTAGTAAAAAACTCCTCAGAAGTTCACAAGAGGACTTTTCAGAAGTTGCGAAGAGACCAAAAGTTCAGTTGGAACTACCCAGAAGTGCTAGAGAGCTTTCCTAAAGTTCCGAATCAAACATTACAGCATTTCAGAATGAGAACTGCTCGAAGTTCACAAAATCTCAGAAGTTATGGTAAATTCTTTTGATAAAATCAGGAAGAAATTTTCCAGAAGTATAGGGAGATCTTTCTAGTAGTTCAAGCAGGAATTTCTCAGAAATGCAGGAACAAACTTCCCTGAAGTTCAGGACAATACTCTCTGAAATCCAGAAGAAATTATTTCGGCAGTTCAAAAAAGAACTTCTCAGAAGTTCAGGAAGAAACTTCTAGCAACTTAAGAAGATTTTCCAAGAAATTCTGAAGAGTATTTTCTCAAAGTTTTTCAGAAACTTTCCTCGTAGTTCAGGATGGGACTTATCAGAAGTTTAGAAAGTAACTATGTTCAAGAAAAAAAATACCAAATGTTTCTGGAAGGTAAGGTTGGGTTCTTAAATGTGAATTTCGAAGAAAATAAGGAGTGACTGCCAAGAAGTTCATGAGGAATATTGCCCGAAGTTCATGAGGAAACTTCCCAGAATAAAGCAAAGAGCCTTGCAGAAGATCAAGAGAGAGTTTTCCTGAAATTTAAGAGATAATCACTGACTAACCGAAGAAGCAGTCTATACAAAAATCATTCATATGACCATAATGATATTGCTGATCATGAATGATGATGACACCATATTAAAATATGGTACACAACATCAATGAATATTGTTGAATCAAAAAAAAAAATTGTTGAATTTATCAAATGAAAACTAAATTTTGATTTTAAATACACAACTGGAAAGAGCGTTACAGGGGGAAAAAACTATGGAAAATTGTGTCATCTATGAGAATGCTTCATGCTTCCGTGTCACTTTAAAAATATGAAACAATAGTGTAATCTTGCATACAACCCAAGAAACCCGGATAAAAATAACTATACAATTACAATAAAACAATATAAAGTAACATTTAAATGTTTTGCCGACCATGAATCTTATTGTTCATGTATCAGGTAAATGAAAAATGAATATTGTCATCACAACAGATCTACTATTCACCCTATGTGAAGGAATTTTCAACAAATGCGAAACAATAAAATCAATAGTAATTGACTCAAATTTGTTCGGAGAAAAACGATTTTTTCTATAGTTAAGATACATAACAACCCACTGATTCTATTGTAGATGTCGCAATTTACATTAGATTCTATTGTGGAAACAATAACTTTTATTGTCATCTTATCGTCATGAACAATATAGTCAATTTTACATACGATTGATTCTATCGTATGGTTACAATGCATTTAATTGTAAATCTATGAGAATTTTTTTTACGGGAATAGATGCAGACATGTTTACATAATCACACAAATAGCGATAATGACATAACTCGCTCTCTTATTACGTCTTTTCATTGAAAGAAGTCATTTTTTTTTCAAAAAAATTTGCAGACTTTTATAGACATTCCCAGACATTTCAAATTTTTATCACAGACATTTGATAAAAATATCTGGCATCCCTGCTTGCGCCACCCCATTAGGTTCTCGCCGAGCGATCTCACATACACTAGCGTGCTGCTTTACACGTATACACAGAAAGAAATCTTGTAGTAAAAACTACCATTTTACCCGACTACGCCTATCTTTAAAACTACCATGAAATTTCAGTCAAATTTACTACGTTTACGGTAAAATCTTCAACGTTTGTGGTATATTTGACAAACCTCATATTGATATCAACCGCACCATGGTTGATCTAATCGCAGGCATGGTAAAATCAAACGCATTTGTAGTCAGCTGAAAATTGTTGCTGATTGCGCTTAATATAACCCCCGAAATGGTAGTTTCTACTGTGACTTTTTTTTGCGTGTAGGATCGATTTGTTTATTGTTTTCAACCACGAGATTAACTGTCAAAATGTTCAGGTTGACAACGGTTTGGTTTTTATTTTCAACTAGCAAAACGATTGTATTAGTGAACTGCTTGTATTAGTTCAACTGCTTACTAATACTAACGGCGGCAGAGAAGTCTATTAGACATTCCATACTAATTTGAATCGACAGTTCCGTTTATGATGACAAGCGGTCGTTTGAGCCTGGACGTCTGTTCTCTGTGTTTAAACTGAACTCCTCCAATTAATTTATAGAAGAAAAAAAAAACGTTTATCAAAGCTGATGAGCCCGTAGGGCTAGTCAATTAATATGTGAATCACTTTGTAAGACTATGAATGTAAACAAAAAGCAATTCTAGTATTACTAGGTGACAAGAAACCGATGAGAAACGAGGATTGCTGCGATCGATGAGGATGACGGATCAAGGTATATTGATATAATAATGATGTAGGCGAAGAAGACATTATATAAACATATACCACCATTTTTTTTTTCATTTACTATATGCACTGAAATTCTGAATTTGATATCTACCGGGCTCCATTTCCGATCAACATTTTATGGATTTTATTTGTTCGGTTGGCGAAAACTCAAAATAAAACTCACGCCTTACGATAATGAACCATCTATTAGTCAGCATTGCCCACTTAGTGTAAGATTAGGTCCGTCTCAGCTTACATCCGATGGAGAATTCGAATCACTTCCTTGAACGGCTAAATTGATTTCTTATATTCAGAATTAATCACTTTTTTATTAGATTTCATTGTAATCCGCCCAGAAGCGCCTTACAATAAATTGTCATTTTTTGACACCCCAGCTAGTAGGTTAGTAGCAATGAATCATCTTGGCTACCATAATAGTGCGGGCGTGTGCCATAGTAATAGATTCAAATGAAAAAAAAAAAAAGAAACAAAATCTCCCACGCAAATTAGACCTATCCAGTTGCCATTTTTTCTAGACAACATCGCGGCTCGAAAGATGACACCATCTCGTGCATCGCATTATCACCGCATTGAGCCTGATGGTGTTACTCCGGTGGGAAGTTGCCCGTGCTGTGAGAGATTTGCGAGATCACGGCGCTAATTATCGCACATTAACACAATGTTCCGCCGGGGTATCCAAAGTTGTAAACGACGACGGACAGAAGTTGTTACTCTTTTCCACGACACTTTCCGGTGACACTTTGATCGCATTCCTCGTGCGTGTAAAGTGGATCGTAAAACGAGGAAAATGGCAACGGTAGGGGATAGTGGGTCACTTTTGATCGGTGGAAAACATTCTGACTTTGTTGCAATTTCCCACTCGGTTTAAAAGCACCAGGCGGCACCATAAAACATGGAAGAAAGGGACACAATGCGATCGTGGCAGGTCCGTCCGTCCGTCCGTCCGTTTGGGCAGAGGTGCAGAGGAGTTTAGTTTTCCCACTCAATCTTGATCGCTCTTTTGGGATCGGCGCTCTTCTTGTGTTGTTTTGCTGTAAAGTTTGCCGCCACCGAGCGTCGTCGTGTCGTCGTCGTTGTCTCCGTCGCCTAGCCCAGCTATGGTCCGAGCATATCTCTTCGTCGCGCGATGGGGCAACGGCAGCATAAAGGCAGAGAAGGAAGGAAGCAAGAAGAAGACGACGCACTTCTCGCGGGGATGTGGATAGAAAATAAAACTAACAAATAAAAATGTACCAATCCATCTCGATCTGGATTCAGTCGTCTTTTGTACGCGATCGTGTTCATATCATCTTGCCCCCTGTCAATAGGTCCCAATAGCCGGAGTTGCCGCCATCGATCTTTGGAGCAGTATTCTAATGGCCGAACAGTAAGCTCTCTCCGGATTCAAAGCGAGGTAGCACACGTGCCCGGTTAGTATTTAAGAGATTAGATCTGGAATCTGCGCCGGTCATCGATGATCGCCGGTCGGAATTGGAATTCGAGAGCATACTTACCATCTGCTAAACTCATTTAGTTGTCGTGTCTATTTTTTTGCAAACGACGTTGAAAAAAGTGAAGTGACTAAGTCCGAGATCGGTGATAGATTTTCGAAAACCCGGGAAAGCAATAATCGAATGTGCAGTCGTATCAGAAAAGTGTCGTTGGAATTCCGGGCGTCGCGCGTTGTCGTCTTGTGATTGGGAATCGTGACAAGTGCTTTCAGTTATTAGCCTGCGGAGGCAGATATCACATTTCGGTGGAATTTTCGGTTCGAAAAAAAGGTTCCCAAATCGAAGTGTCTTGTTCGAGGGAAGAGAAGCGAGTGGATACGTTCTGTTTAGGAGGAGGAGAGTGTTTTATGGCTAAGTGAAGCCAACGATGACAGCCAACTGTTGGAGGAGTAATTTACGTCCCGGCGGGTTGTTCCGGAGTGTGATGGGTCGAGCAGCGGCGCCAATGTTCCTGCAGTTACTATTGCTGACATGTGAGTAGTGTTGAATGAATTGGCATAGTGGTTATGGATGTGGAGCATCCATCGGGTGGTTTCTAGACTAGGGCAAGAGCGAACATCAGCGGGCGGCAAGAAATCGGCCATTTCTTAATGGTAAATCCATTGGTGAGATAGGTGGATTTAATTATAAAAAAATAGCCTTCCAAGATATATTGGAAGGATGAGCGTACAACTGAGTGCATGAATGTTTGTTTTTACGGATACTACTAGTAATGTCGTAGTTTTCTAATAGTGGTTAGATTAAAGACTGGACTCGGAAAAAATGAGACACACAAAAATGATACTTTTCAAATTTTCAGGGATTAAATAACTATATATTTGCTATGTTTTGGCATAATTTATTTATTGAATTTCCTCCCCCAAGCTGAATGCTCGTACATTTCTCTTAACACTGCTCATGAGATCTTGGGCGAGGTTTTGTCCATCTTCCTTACACAATTTCTCCCAGTTTTTCTTCAAAGCTTCATCGATTTGAATGTTTTTCCGCTTTTCTACAACTTCTTCTTCATTATCGTCCAAAACTTTTCGATCGGACGAAGTTCTGGTGTATTTGGCGGGTTCGCCTCTTTCGGGACCACATTAACGCCCTTCGCTTCGTACCAATCCATTACAGGCTTGGCGTGGGACCACGGTGAGAGCGGAGGAAGGGCAGCAAGCGCTTCTGCAAGCATTCCTCTCGATAAATCTGCCCGTTTATGGTGCCGGTTGTAACGAACGACTTGCTGTACCGTCCGCACTCGCAGATCGCCGGCCATAACAGGTACTTCTTCGCGAATTTGTCCATCTTTCTCTTCCGGAACTTTTCCGGAACCTCCATGCGGGACGTACTGACAAAAAACTCGAGGCCGGGGGTTTGTTTGGTGTCCGCTTTGATATATGTCTCGTCCTCCATGACGTCCATCCCAAGTAACATTTTTAATTAGATAAACGCTTCATTGGCAATACGTATACAACTTTAAACTGAGTTATGGTTAAGTATTGGTTGCACAAGCGCCCAGCCAATATTTTCACAAGCAAATCTGGCGAATCTACCCAGCTTCATGAAAATGAAAAAAATGTCAAGCAGAATATGTAATCGGTTTATAGCCTAGGAAGCTTTTATCCAAAAATTATACAACTTATTACGTAACTGTTCTTTTGAAACGTATATTCAGCATATTTATTTGTTCATCGCAATTTCTATTTTTAGAACTGTGGCAAACAGCTTTTTATTGGTAGTCTTAACACGTTGATATAAACACTTAAACATAGTCACTATACAGCAATCGAAAAAATATGTATGTCAAACACTGTTTACAATACTCGTGGACGGTATTACGGCAATGGTGTTGTTTTATCGTTTTGATGCGTAATTAACATTTAACTATATGAACTTTGTATTATAATAGTATATATTTATATATCACTTACCCGTGTACTTACCAGATTTGAACTCTGTACCTTCACCTTAAGAACGGTGACTGTATCCTCAGATCCATATCAGCTGTGAGGAATTCCAGTACCCGTATTCAAAGTGCTCAAAACATATTTTAGTTCTAATAATGTTGAACAACAATAATTGCTGAAGCTCTTTACGAACAGGTTTGTACTGTTTTGAAAATCAGTGTTACCGAGATTCTTATAATCTAATCATGATCACCATCCAATTTACGTTGTTAGCTGTGCCGCGCTTGGATTCATTTGTTATAATTTTTTTAAACGACAATTTCATTTATAACAGTTGTTATAGATTGCTTTATTAATCATTGCTATATTAATCTTTGCTATATTAATGGTACAATGATGCATAGAATGACAGTACTTGCCTATAAAAAATATTTGCACATTGTACAAACAGTTTCTCCCGAGTAAATCCTAACAAATAATGCAAATAATGAGTCCGCAGTCGACTAGACTAACAAATAAATGACAATCGTCAACACCGCCGGCGGTTGCTACGATTTTTAACCAAAATTAAGTTGAAAATACTCAACCGTTTATTGCGCGAAGAGAACGTGATGATTGAGCTTCAACTTAAAATTGAGTTGTTTTGATCATCAAATTAAAATATGTACAAGTAAGGTTTGGAAATACTAGTTAACAATAGCTAGATGGGTGAATTCTACCTACATCAATTTTTGTATTCACCCAACTGCTAACCTCACTTGACAGAACTCAACGTTGAGTTTTTTTTTTTACTTAATTTTGGGTACTTTTTTCTTAGCGTGTACACTCTCGATTGACATCACTTATCACGCGTGTATAGTCTCGTGGGATTGTGGCTCGGCTCTGGATGCCGAGGTTCATGGTTCGAATCCCGATTGCAACTTTTTTTTTCATGTGAGGAAAATATTCATACGATCGTCATATGAACTTCTTTCTATTAAGAAATCGTATAAAACTAGCAATAATGTCTTCTGGCAAGTTTCCATACAATATTCTAATGAGTTCCTCTCGATTTGTTCGCTCAGTGTACTTATACAACATTTTATACAGCTATAATCACTAAGCTGTATAGCGGCAAAGGTATTTTTAATATAAAGGCTTTTGAAGAGCTATAACGAAGCCAACAAATAAAACTGTGTAAGAGAACACAGAATGATCATTCAAAAGCTTAACCAACTAATTTCTTAGCTACATAAACAAGCTGTGTAAACGTACACAAACATTGTTCGCATAAGAACTTTCTTTTCAAAGTATGCAACCTAGAGCCAAATGTTGTGTTAAAGCTGTGTTACATTACGCATAAGTACTGTATCGATTTTTTAATTCTGCTTATTGCTTATTCAGCTTCACTTGCTTTTATACAATTATAAAACAGCTTATAAGTTCTTAGCTTCGGCTTAGGCAACTAAAAATGTTAGTTGGGATGTCGTCCACTCACGGTACAGCTTCCGCGCATGCAATTTGGCCACCCTGTTGTGCTTGTCAGTCCGGTTTGGAGCCACGTAGCCCAGCCCGCTTAATGGTCTGCTGGACGAACCACTTTGACGAATTGACCTTTTTGGCCACGTCTCGGGTGGAAAGGTTCGGGTTATTCTTAAAGTACTGCCTTATCTTTCGCGCCTTCTCTGGGTATTTCGTTTTCGGTTTTCGGCCGCTTCCAGCGCGCCGCTCGATGGTCTTCGTCTCCTGGAACATCTTCACAACGCGGGACACGGTGGAATGGTGGATTCCAAGCCTTTTACCGATCCATCTGTGTGGCTGACCAGGATTATCGATCACCGCGCCCAAGATTTACTGGCGTAGCTCTTCTTGTTTCAAAAGCATCTTGAAAACTACTTGACAGATAAAATACGCGATAAAATTTTGCACACTCTAAACTAGTATTACCCAAAATTTCATCAATTTTTACTTGCGCGATAAAAAGTTACACCCAAAACAAAGTGTCGCATTTTTTCCGAGTCCAGTCTTTAGTTCCGACTTTAAGTAAAATATCAGGCCTTCTTATGATTCTCACTTCACCCGTGACACCCGTAATAAAGACAGTGACTCCCATTTGATTTAGACGTGAGTTTTTTTGACACTTCTAATGAGGTCTATCATATGAACTTCCAGTATATGCTATGACTCCAAATTCAACCTACTATTCCGTACTATATGGATAAGAAATAAATACAGAAAAAAACATGTTTTAAACCATTACATATTGAGACCAGATTAGTTGGAAAATTATATTTCTTTATGACATCTTTGTTCAGTAAACAGCATTCCTCCCAATGGCGCGCTTAATAGGCTCTGAGCTAATGGCGGTAATGGAAACTCATAGCATATGGGATTTGACGAGCTCAACCACTCCAATCCAGATTGAAGGATTTAAAGGTTGCTAACTGATTGTCTCTGAATATTGGCATTAAGCAGAATTCAGATCGTACCCCAGTAACAATTCAAAAGCAAATTGGTTTTATGATAGTTCATCAAATCATTATGGAGTTAATCCGGGGTTTTCAGGGTATATTCCATGATGGTTTTAATTGATAAACAGTGCTTAGAAATGATTAAGGAACACTTGAAGAAACTTCCATAAAGCTACATAATTAATAAGTGTAATTCACCTTATAAGTATTTTTTAAGATACTTGATCCCCATCTCAAGACATCGGTTCGCAACTATCATAGAACCTGATGGAATTTTTGAAAAAGTTTTGTGACACTCTTCTTTAAGATGAATGTATCTTCGAAATGCTACCATTAAACGCTCTTAGAACCATTAGACTTTAAATGAGAATTATTATTAAGAAAAAACATTATGTGAAAAATAAACGAACTGTCGCAATGGACGCCCAAAGGTGGAAGAAATTAAAAATCGTTATAGCGAAAATTCAATAAAAACCTACGATAGTGCACTACGATAGTAAAATGTTATGTTAATGTTAAATTTTTCCAAGTCGTGCATTTCAGTTCCCAACTACCCAACTATACTCGTTGAAAGTAAAAACTGGTGTGAAAGTAAAAAGAGATGGGAAAATCTATTTTTGTTTATGATGTGCCTTCAAGCGTAACTCATTTTTTTCCATAATAGAACAAATAAAGATGAAATTATCGCGCTTCTCAAAAAACCTTGTTAGTTTTGTGCAAGGAATATCAGTTTTATATGCGCTTTATGGTAGTTTCAGATAAAACCATTGAAAACATGGCAAGCGTGGTTAGTCTGGATTCCTCGGAATGGAAGCCATTTACATATGTTTGCAAAAAAAAAACTTTCGTTTTCCCAATGCTACTAACAATTTCTACTGTTTAGCATACATTTTGAAACAGAAAATGGATTGTAGACACAATTTGCTCAAGATCTAACAATTTGTTAGCCTTGCCATCTAATTGTTGTATTTTTAAGTATTTGTTTATTTTTTCAAATAAACCAACGTACAAGCAATAATTCCGTGGCGCATTAAAATTTTCGCACTTTTATGTTATAAAACACCCATAAACTAGAAAGAAGAAAAATTAGTATTTTCCATTTAATTCCAACTACCTTTGCATATCTTGACAGATACGCGTATTTCGTCTACAATGTGCAGACTTCTTCAGTGTCTCGTACTAATAACTCGTACTCATAAGTCATTGTAGACGAAATACGCGTATCTGTCAAGGTAAGCAAAGGTAGTTGGAATTAAATGGAAAATACTAATTTTTCTTCTATTTTCTAGGTACAGGTATTCCACTAAACAGCTCAAACGGCAAACATACTTTTGCATATAAAAACAAATAAATGATACATTAAAAACTTAAAATCGTTCCACAAAAAACGCATTCATGACCCGTAAAACTCTGGTCAATATCCATAATAAAATGGATATGATCCATAAAATTTATCAATGTGATCCATAATTTATACAAAATTTAGCAATAAAATGTCAAAAATGTACCGTTATATAACTAGGGTATGATCAATAAAATTGTATGGATTACCCATAAACATATAGCGAATGTTCCGGAAAAGGTTCAATATCATTCCTTAAAGTTGTAATATTGATCCACAGAATGTAACATTTGTGCACTAAAATACGTGTACATGATTCATAAATTATTGAAAATGTTCCATAAATAAATTGTTTATGATCCATAAAACAATGAATAATAATCTATAAACTCATATAAATGATCCGTAGCAAATTATTCATATAGAAAATTTTCTCAATTACAATTTTTCCAAACATTGGTTTTCAGAAAAAAAATCAAACAGCTCCTCAGTTAGACACACTATATTGTACAATGTGACATAGTAGCCACGATTTGTTATGCTGTACTTCAAGTGCTAGAAATATCAATGTTGCTCTGCTGAGCAGTTGAGGATTGAAGAACTAAGGAAGTAGAAAGCGGTCGAAGTTTCGATATCGTCTTCAATTTAACGACTGATTCAAGCGATTTGCCCGGTATAATGTAAACGGAGGATGTTTTTATAGTTAGGTCCGACGAGCGATAGCGAGTTGGACGGCAAGCGTTTGCCCGGCATAATTTTATAAAAAAATCTTAAATAACAGTTTGATCAAGCCTTAAATTTGACATGTAGAGTAACTGTCCCCATATTAATCTCATTGTTCCTTTTTCATCCTACGATGAATCAAACAATTGGGCAGTTGAAGGATCGCTTTCGTTTTTTAATAATGTTTGCTTACTTTTAATAACAACAACTAAACATTACTAACGAATCCTGTCACCTGTTCATTGTTTAATTTCAAGTAGGATGAATTGTAAAAGTGATGAGATTAATATAGGAAAAATCTTCCCTAGTTCGTTACATGCACTAGTTCTCTTTAACATTTATTGGGAACATGTGTCGCAGTTGCGGTCGTAAAAGAACATGCAATCGCGAAAGTAAATCAGCTCTCTGAAAAATTGAAAATCATCTAAAAACAATCCTTCTTTAATAGTAATATTTGAGCCGCATAGCTAAAGAGACGGACATGTTAATAGATCTGAGTAGTAGCACAGTCGATTTCCCGTAGCCAAAATTTAAAAAATACTAAACCCAACGTTGTAATAATTCTGGCACTATTTATGGATCCTACATATTATTTTAAATGCCCATATTTAGAAGCTTGTGGTTAATTTTTCAAAACTATCATGGATCATTGACGATTGGATCAATAATTTATTGATCATGTGTATATATTTAAGTTCACAAACACTACATTCTAAAGATCAATTTTACAACTTTAAGGAATGATATTGAACCTTTTATGGAACATTTGCTATGTGTTTATGGGTAATCCGTACAATTCTATTGATCATACCCTAGATAATAACGGTACATTTTTGACATTTTATTGCTAAATTTTATATAAATTACGGATCGCATTGATAAATGTTATGGATCATATCCATTTTATTATGGATATTGACCAGAGTTTAATGGGTCATGAATACGTTTTTTATGGAATGAATTTCAATTTTTAATGGATCATTTCTTCAGTTTAAAGGTGCAAACTTAGGGCTGCCAGCTCAAACCATCTAGGACCCATAAATTGAATGTCGCATGAAAAAATGATCAATTACAGGCAATAACTCATACATTTATGGTCAATTCTACAATTAATTTACATACGTATCCACGTTGGAAAACAAACATTATGTGTAAATCGATATTTATAGCTATTATAGCTTCCACTCAACTATAAAAAAACTTCCGATTCAGCAGAACGAATCCGAATATGGCATCTTCGAAACATATTTGTGGCGGACTGGAAGTGTTCTTAAAGAGGTCAATCACAAAACTGTCAAAACTTGTGGTAGTTTTATCATAGTTTTAAGCATGGATTGAAAGTCATTACAAGTACACAGAAAAAAATAATTAATTTTAACAAGCGCGTAAAATTTCCCCTCGTTTAATTCCAAGCCAAAAGGAGGCGTAAACAACGCAATTGGTTGTAGTCTTTGATGAGCCATACAACAATGTTTGCAATCCTTCATACAGCAGGCTTGATTCAGGCGTTATCTGGCTTAAATTTACATAAAATATCCCATTATTTTCTGCCAAATCTAGCATTCCCTTTATGTGTATTAATTAGATAACGCTGAAAATTCAATGTTTCTTTTTATCTGTGTATATACCGATAAAACTGTGAAGTTTTAAGCGTACCTAGGAAAATAGTTCTGAGAACTTCCTGTAGTATGGGCCTATTTGAACTTATGAGGGTTTGATAGCTGGTTTATCGATGTCGATGCTGCTAGAATGTCTAGTTTGTCTAGTGGTTTTTTCAAATCAGTCTTGAACATTTATTCGAGTGTACCTTCAAATTGAATTTGTTACTCATGGGTAGGTTGCGTCACTCCTTGCATCGTAAACACATCGCCACTATAAAGGCTGACTAATAGTAAATTGGTTCGCACAATATGACTTGTAATTCGTGATTCAATGAGTTTAAAAAATCTATTAATGGTTGCTTTAAAGTACTTTTATTAAAACTTCAAAGCTTCAGCATTAGGGAAGGTCCACTAATTATGTCACGTGGTAGGGGGTGAGGGGGGTTTGGGAAAACGTGACGATTCATACAAAAAAATTTGAAGGTCCATACAAAAAACGTGACAAGGTGGGGGGGGGGGGGGGGGGGTATAAACAGTCACTTTTGGTGTGAGGTAATTAATGGACGTTCCCTTAGATGGTTACATTGCTCCAGTTCGAACGAAATCTCAAACCTTAATCTTGATGGAGAATCTGGACACAGAATCAGCGCATTCCTTCCATTTTGCCCGCGTTTGCTGGATGTCCTTGAGTGCTCCACCGCTTCATCGAAGTCGCTGCTTTGAATCGGAGAATTCATTAGGGAAGGTCCATTAATTATGCCACGCAGTAAGGGGCGAGGAGGGGTTTGGAAAAACGTGACGATCCATACAAAAAAAATTGAAGGCCCATACAAAAAACGTGACAAGAGGGGGAGGGGGGTTTAAAAAAAGTCATTTTTCGCGTGACGTAATTAATGGACGTTCCCTTAACTTGTGGACAAAATCGATCTTGTTGGCAGCATACTACTCCAGAACCACCTTGGAGCAGTGTAAGCTGGCCAAATCGAGCCAAAAGATGACTTCGCCCTGCTTACGAACGGCAATACACGCTTTTTCGCTTTTTCTTAGGTGTAAACTTGGGATGTCTTTGTCGAGGATGTGACGAATGGTTCCGTTTTCAGACCACAACTGCAAATCGCTTGCTAAATCATGGCCTGCTTCACGAACTTGTCGGCAAACACGAAGCTGAATCTTCCCGACACGTCCCCACGTCCAGTCGCGAGGTAAAACTTTTAACCAAGAAGCTGCTCAAAATCGAGTTTGACGTATATTTCGTGTTTCGTCAAACCATGGTCGTATAAGAGTCTTGCACGCTTTTTGGCCACGGAATTCTGCTTCATGATCCGGTTTGGATGTTTACTGGCTTTGTACAACGTGTGTCCTTCCCTAGCAAGAATGTTCCGCTCCGTTTGAAAGTTAGCGTTGTACCTTCTGGCCACATTGCAGATCGAAAGACCGAGGTTTGCCTTAACGCACCTCAACACTTAGCTGTTCAGCTAACGATCTAACGATCTGTGGTTCCAGTTTTTTTTCGTTGGTCCGCTGATTCTTTTCCACGCACACGGTTTCCTTGTTGGTTTTGAGCACTTGACGAACTGTTGTTGTTTTCGGCATCTTCAGCACTTTGGCCAGCTTGGAACCGGTTCGCCCCGGATGTTCCAGGTGTTTGTGCATAATATTTGTTTCTTCTTTCGAGTTCTGAACGCATTCGACAATTTTGATCAAACTTTCACTAGTTGTTTTCTATAAAAGTGTGAATAAACCACTTTCGAAATTTTTTGATTCCCAACACTAGAGGCGTGCTAGCGGCGAACGAAGGGCGTACCAATTTAATTTTAGTCTGCATTTAGACTGTTCCAGAAATTATAAGCACACCCAATGTTAACGATCATTTTGAATTGAATGAAATTTTTCGAATTATTTTAGCTGCATCCTTTTGTTTACACATTTCTGTACGTCATGGTGATGGTGCGGTACTTCGACCAGCTTTGCATTCCACACACGGCTCGATTGCTTTCTTGAGTAAGCAAACCTTACCGTATGGAAACGCAAATCCTTCGGGCTGATCCATGAAGATTTCCTCGTCACCCAGCTCACCTTGCAAGAACCTTGTCCATCTGGTCTACATCCAACTTTGTTGCCACCGCCATCAGATACCGAATAGCTGAATACCGCACGACAGGCACATAGACTTCTGCATAGTCAATTCCAAGCTTCTGCGAACGACGAGCGCGCCTTGTAATGGTCCAGATTTCCGTCAAGTTCTCTCTTGATCGCCACTTGTTCCGGATGGCTTTGCGTCACACTAGTAAATTATAGTCACTAGATTCATAGTCTGGCGGATACAACGACGGGAGCCAATTTGAACTGTCAGTTGGCGGAGAGAGTATCTCGAGTAATTCATGTTAAGGGCCTAAAAGCCATTTGAAAACAATGGCTTTAAACGTTGATTTCTCACAAATTACGACAATCCCACTATATTCTGCTACTCCATATGGTAGAACTAATATTTTTCTAACAAATGCTGCTTTCATTTCAAGAAAGTGATTTAATATTCAAGAGAAATCGATATTTAAAGTCATTGTTTAGAAATGGCTATTAGGCTCTTAACATGAATTACTTGAGAAATGCTCGATTGACTCCGAAACTTTTCATGAGCCATACAACGATATTTGCTATCTTTCGTACAACACACAGAAAAAAATAATTAATTTTAACCAGCGCGTAATATTTCGCTTCGTTTAACTCCAAGCCAAAGGAGGCGTAAACAATGTTTGCAATCTTTCATACAATAGGCTTGATTCAGGTGTTATCTGGCTTAAATTTACATAAAATATCCTATTATTTTCTGCCAAATCTAGCATTCACTTTATGTGCATTAGATAACGCAGAAAATTCCATGTTTCATTTGAAAGAAACATTTATTTTTCTACGTTATCTAATGCACATTAAGTGAATGCTAGATTTGGTTGAAATTAATGGGATATCTCTTCTAAATTTAAGTCAGATAACGCCTGAATCTACTCTGTTGTGTGGAAGATTGCAAACGATGTTGTATGGCTTATGAAAGATTGCAAACAATTTTGTTGTTTACGCTTCCTTTGGCTTAATATCAAACGAGGGGAAATTTTACGTGCCAGTTAAAATTCATTATTTTTTCTGTGTGAGTAAAGGAGAATTCCAAAATTTCATTTTGGTGCAAATGTGATGGTTCATGTTCCATATACCAAGCGTAGAAAGTTCGATCCGAAAGCAGTAAAAGGTACGCTCGTAAGCTATTGCAAGGAAACGAAAGGATACCGATTTAAAACTTGTTACCTCCAGACATGCTGTCCATCACCTTATCACCTTGAAAAACCACACCATCCACTCCGTGTTTGAGCTGCTTAAAACTTGCGTATTCAACACCTCACATTTCTCCGCAGTAATGATCATTGTATGGCCTCTTTTGCAGATCGCGCTCACCGAGAACAGATTTGTCGACAAATCAGGAGTCATCAGCACTCCGTGTACGTCGTTCTTGCCATCGGTAATCGGCAGTTCAAGCGTTCCTTTTGCCAATGCCTTCATGCTGCCATTGTTCGTGATCCAAACCGCGTGCAGCAATGTCGATTCATCAATGAAGTTCTGATTTGGTCTGGCCATGTGACATCGAAGTACGACGCTTCAGTCGCCATTCGACTTTGGTTTCTCAGATTTGTTCACATTTGCGCCTCATGTGTATAACTGTCCCCTCTCATAACTACATAACTTTCACTTTCACCGAATCCAACGATAATTTCGCTCCTGAAGCCTCCAGCCCCATAATCATTGATTCGTAATGGTCTGATGGGCCCATCGACAGCAACTTCACCAACCACGAATCGTCCACCTTGAACCCAATCGAAGCGAGTTTGTGGTTGGTACACATTAACACATCAACTCACACGAACAGTTGAATAAACGGAGAGATGTGAGCTTCCGAAGTCGTCCGAATACGCCGCATCCCGCACAAGACTGTAATTGTAAGTCTCCAGACTCAATGGGACTTCACCTTCCTTCACGGGTGAGAATCATCCGCTTCGCAAATGCCCGTTTCCCGTTCTCTCTATGGTCGGAATCGCAATAGGCGTCTCAGGCAACACAAAACTGCCAAATTTTGAGTCACAATGAAGTTACTTTAACCGATTCAAAACAAGTGTGCAGCTAGGGAACCCGTCGTAACACGAACACTTTTTACTTCTGTCCGACTTCCATTTGGCATCTTGTTTTTCATCTATTTTCGATTACGGTCTGGACCCATACTGCCTGTAACCGCATATCAGTCCCATATTACTTTTTGACGTTTTTGAGTTATGCTGCGCAATCGCCTTATTTTGTATCATATTTTTGGAAGCAATGATAAAATATAGCATTTAGTTTAAGAAAATGTGAAAAAAATATCAGGTCGGTTTGTCCCATCTTGAAAGTAACCGCATATGAGTCCCGTTCTTGAAGTGACAATAAAATAAGAATGTTAAACATCTTAAACAATTATGGTTGTATTTCTCGACTGTTTAATCCTTCTTAGAGACATAACTAAAGAAATAATTAATGAAGTATAAAATGTAAATGTAACAAGTGAAAGATAATGGAAAAAATCACAACAGGAAGGAATAATATTGGAATAAAAATCCATTCTACCAATCAGTCTCCCGTTTGTCCAGCTTGAGACAATTCGATCTCTTCTTCTTTTGCTCCACCAATGGTAAATGGTTTTAAGTTAATTGGTTTTTCCTGTTATCTTCAATGCCTCCAGGTTGGCTATTCTTTTTCAATTGACCTTCCTGATCAAAGTCGTCAGCTGAAATTTGCATTTCTTGTTTGGCTGTGAGCCATTTGCAGCACTTCGAGTCCTCACATTTTACTGAGTTACTGTAGTGAAGATACAGGGATCCTTTCTTCACGATAATATATCGGAATTTGTCGATACAAAGTCAAAGTTTGATTTTGTTGAGCACGTATTCAGAGCTATTGAAAACGCTGGGAAATAAATTTTTTTGTGCCCCCAAAAAACGTTACCCAAAAAATTTCAGAATCAATTCCTTCAATTGAACATTTTCCGAGTTACTAGAAGTATCAGATGAGGTAGCTGTATGACCTGTGAAGCCAAGTTTTTCTTACTTTACAGCAAATTCATACAGTGATGATTTCATACAAACCTACCTTTTGTAGGTCAACCGCTAGTACCATATATCCAGGCTTAAGGGAATCTCCGTCATCCAGATATTCCAAACGAACTGCTTTACTCAACAGAAGGTGCTCTGGGTATTGCTTGCATATACTACAAGTACCTTTTTATGGTGGGTCCTCTTTGGAATGTCCTGTTGTTTTTGATGCTGCATTGCGCAAGTCTCACACTCCGTATGTCCCAGTTTGAGTTTTGAAATACTCATAACTTACGTCAACATCGTGAGTTTGTATAGTTTCGGTGCATTTCCTTGACGGACAAATCCGATGGCAAATACACTCGATTTGCAGCGTGAGCTCGACGATAATGTGAAATTCACGGATTATAGATAAAGTTTTTGTTACAATATACAAAACAAAAAAAGTACAATCCAACAATTAATCTTAACGAAACTTAACCCGCAATGTTCTCCGTATCCTTGTGTATTGAGGAAGAACTTTCTTCATATTGTCGATGATTCGTCACATGCCACCGTACGAATGTGGCACATTCGTAGACTATCGTCAATGAAAAAAATACGATTACGTTTTCCGACGGTTCTACGCTGAACCCTTTCCCGAATAAAAGGCTTTTGACCGGCCGCGTCCAAGCTACGTCTTTCTGCATGTTCACGATTCCGAGATTGTTTTTTGTCCGTGAATTTGTTGTTCCGGTGTTCATTGATTCTGCTGTGGCAATAAAGGTACTATCTGAATCATGATCCACATGTATAAAACGTAAAACATCATTCGATGCACCATGGACCTTTTCTTGATCCGCAGTTGAAGATGGAGTATCTAAATCTTCATCATCTTGAGGATCATTATCCATCGACACGAGTTTTTCCGCTTTTATGGAACAAGAACTTCCATCGTCACCAGAGTGCTTTATAAGCTGATCTGCATTTGAAAACAAGAATTGGCTCACATTATCGAATATCCATAATCCTTTTCTTTCTCGTTCGACAAGAAAGAAGTGAAATTTGACCTAATTTTTTGCATTTTTTCACGACTTTGGATGGAAACAACATACCGACTCTTGTCTTCTCAACAAAGCCACAATCACTATCACCAAAGTAACTCTTGATGAGCTCTAGGACATTTTGATTCGTAAAGAAATGTGAAATATCCGCAAAACACAAGCTTAGAACAGTAATTCTTAACTTGTTCGCGTCGGTCAAATATTACATAATACGCTAAACGGGAGGAATTTATAATTCTACAGTTTTGGCCACGTTACATGGGAAGGAAAACAACATAAACAACAAACATATCAAACAAACAAACATATCGAACATATCTTATGAATGTACTACATGGTGAGGAGAGAGTCAAAGTGGTCGAAAAATGTCTTATGTAATATTTGCACGAACTCAACGACAAAGCATGCCGCCTTAGTGCGATAATGTTTAACAAACTGAATGGGACTGGTATGCGGTTACATTTATGCTTGATAGGCAAAGTAACTGCATACCATGTCCCAATGCGTTTTTTCCTCAGAATAACTTTTTTTTTATTGTGTTTTGGTTGTTTAGTATACAGTTCATACTAATACATATAAACTATCAAAATATAGAGTAAGAAACTACGCCAAACAGGCTAAATCAAGAAAAATGCTTTCCCAACTTGAATGATCGTTTTCTCGGTTTGCTGTTTTTCAATATGGGACTGATATGCGGTTACAGGCAGCATAGCCTCTAGTATAGAGTTGAAAAGCGAATGAAGAGATACAATTTGCAGTCTAAGATAACGAAGAAGCGTTGCGAGAGTCACGTGTGTAGCTAGGGTCAGTCGCTGGTTACTATACACCGAAAAAAATAATTAATTTTAACAAGCGCGTAAAATTTCCACTCGTTTAATTCCAAGCCAAAGGAGGCGCAAACAACGAAAAGGTTTGCAATTTGTAACATGCCATACAACGATGTTTACAATTTTTCATACAACAGGCTAGATTCTAACGTAATCTGGCTTACCTGATTCATCCTATTATTTTCTGGCAAATCTAGCATTCCATTTATGTGCATTAGATAACGCATAAAATTCAATGTTTATTTTTATCTGTGAAGCTTGACGTTTCAGAGCATGTTTGCAAGATGAAAATATCAAGATATGCCAAGAAATTCCGGAAGAATCACTACTTCTACTTCTACTGTTGTCTGGCCTTGTCTCATGCCATTATGCCAGATACGTGTTGGAGTGCTACGAGGCCAACAATGTGTTTTTTGTGTCAAAAGACACGGATCCTCCGAATTTACCGGAACTTCACCCGATTGACAGATTTTGGACTATCGTGAAGACAACACTTTGTAAGAATCCCAAAATAATTAAAAATGAGCTAGAATTAAAGAAAGTCTCGATAAAAAGTGACCAAAAGTATTGGAAAGAAAACCTAATGGACGGAGTCAAGAAAAAGGAGTGAGCATCTGAAATGGGAAAAACAAGGGGAGTGAAAAAAATAATTCAAATCATAACTTATTAGTTACTCTTCAAAAGTTCCAAATACACCCTTGAAATTATTAATTGACATCAGAATATGTTCGTACATATGTTAAATCGTTCTTATTTTACGGTCGGATTTTTTCGGTCGGATAAGCATCAGTAAGCCATAGTAATTTTGGCTATAAAATGGGTATAAATCGATATACAGGGTTTGCCACATTTTACGTCTGAGAGTATATATTATTAAACTTTTACTCTAATCGTCTTCACCCCTTCAAACCCATCCTGGTAGCTTCACCAGATAGCGTCAGCTAAAAAGTGAACTCACGAAATGAAGCACAGAAAATTTACAAATTGAGTGGGTGGGCGCTCGTTGTGAATCTTGTAATTCCCGTAACCGACTGCCGTAGCCCGGGTGGATTTGAGATGACCCCAAACTGAAACTTTTCAATCGCAGTTCCGATTTTGTGTCTGACATTGAAGAGTGTTGATGAATGTTTATTTTCGTTTTGTTTTGAAAGGTGAACACGGAAAATACACCCACACGCTCCGCACAACGGTACCGTTCCTACCTACTACCGGTAACCTGTCCGATAAATTTGTCTCAATGTTAGACTGCCAGAAGAAGGAGAAGAAGAATAACTATGCGCTCCTCCAACCGACCATAATAATAAAGTAGAAAACTAAAAGAGCTGAAAATGTCCAAACCGAAACAACAACAAAAAATACCACGTGAAAAGAGTAGCTCAAAAGCAACGGGGAAAATCCCAACAAAAAAAACTGTAAACAGACTGCAACTGTGAGGCGACACTTCTCGCGGCAAAACGGTGAAAAAATCTCGTGAAAGAAAGTTCACTTCCTCCTGCTTTGCTGTGGTCGTTTCGATTAACGAAGTTCACTGAACGAGTGAGTTGGTTGCACTCCACGCCAAATGTGGTTTATTTTTGTCTTCAAAAGCCGTCCAGAAACTTTCCGTTTTCAAGTCAACAATAAGAACGACCGTCAACGAGGGAAAAGAAAGATTTCTATTCAATTTCAGTCGGTTCACACGTTGCCGCTTCTTGATTGCTGCCTTCCTTGGTACAAGAATCATTTCATTAGCGCAGTACCTACATACCTACAGGTTGCGATAGTAAAAAACAAAGGATTCCTGATTGGAGCCTTCTGCGGAAGAGGCCCGTCCGATTGGATTGTTCCATTCAAACTTGCCGGTCTTGATTGAGGTTCCTTTCACTGAGATTGAATGTCATTCCGGCTGGATGTGGCTGAAAGTGAGTGACTTGTCATTTGGGTTACTAATAAATTGAATTATCCTTTGGCTGACAGGGTCGTTCGGCATTAAGTCGGCTGTCAGTGGCAGGCCGGACGGACAAATTGAAGATTTTAGTGGCACAAAATGAAACGGTAGAATGACTGGGTAATCTTGTCTTACAAGGAGGATGGCTGATTAGCGTGAAGCGAGGGAGTTCCAATTTATTTCGTTTCACCGAAAACTTTTGGTCGATTGGTTGACCAGAGATTGGGGATGGGAGTTGATTTTTTTTGTGAGTTATTTTAAACTATATCTACACAGATAAAAATAAACATGGAAATTTTCTTTGTTATCTAATGCTAATGCACATAAAGGGAATGCTAGATTTGATAGAAAATACTGGGATATTTCATTTAAAGTTAAGTCAGATAACGCCTGAATCTAGCTGGTTTTTTGAAAGATTGCCAACATTGTTGTATGGCACATGAAGATTGCAAACAATTTCGTTGTTCACGCCTCCTTTAGCTTGGAATTAAACGAGGGAAAATTTTACGCGCTTGTTAATATTTTTTTCCGTGTAGGATTTGGCGACTAAATATTCTTTATGGCCTTAACGTAGGTTTCGTCTTCCATCACGATGGACTGCGGATTGGAGAACAACTGCATATAGAGCTTCCGGACACAGTCTTTAGCAGCGCCAGTGCTTCTTATTCCTGTCTGGGGCCTTCTGCACTCAATTTTTACATGATTTATCATAATTTCGTTCAGTAATGAGTGACTATAATTCGAGCTCTAAAATGTAAATGTGCTTATGTAGCCAAGTTTAAAAAAAATGATAAGAAAATGAACAACATAACATAAGGGCATCTTCAGCGGTGGTTTATTTTTTTAACAACTTTATATTTGATCTGAAAAACTTGAATGGAACCAACTAAAATGTGGCAACTTTGCGTTACCCACACCTGTGTTGTTAAACCCGCCAACGCCGATCATCTCGTCAATCATTCAACATCAGAAATCAGAAGTTTTTTTCATAGATTTTTCGTTAACTTTTTGCCATGGATTGGTTTGTCCAAATAATTTTTAATTCCAGTAGTGTGACGAGGAATATTTACTTTTTCGTTTGGCTGAAGGTGAGTGAAGATGTATTATTAGTTAATGCTGATTTGCAATCTAGCAGCGGAAAAGTCGAAACGGAGAGGGTCACGCCCTGGAAGACGTCCCAACGTCGAACGTGATTTCCGTTTCGGTCATCAGAAGCTGTTGCAGGACTAGTTTAGCGACACGCCAACCTACGACGACAAGCACATGCTGCGGTATTTTCGAATGTCAATGAAGATGTTCCTGGACTGAGAGTTAACTTTTCAGCAGGAGTGCTAAAGCCTGTCAACGTTAAATTTCGAACACGTTTCTTTCAGGGTAGATTTTGAATTAATTTACAGATCGCTGAAACGTTTCACTAATATGACAGCTGAAACTCTCCACTTTATTTCGTGATATAACAGGTTTAGATTCTTGTTACATTCGAATCAAGTTGAAATGCGCAAACGTATTTTGTACGAACGGCAGCAAAATCCGAATTTATCAGTATGAGATCTTCACAAGAAACTAAAACTACCGATAAGTATTTGACTGTGTATCGGAAGGTAGGAAGTGGAACCAATCGAAAAGTATGCTCCCGACAAATGGACAAGAAGGTGGTAGCCATTATTGAGAAAAAACCAAATCTTTCTGGGCGAGATGAGGCTCGTAAAGTTGGGAAGTCAAAATCACACGTACAAAAACCGAAGCAGAGGCCATTATTGAAGGCGTACAAAATGGAAAAGGTGCCCAACCGTGATGAAAAGCAAAATTTAACTCCAAAAAGTCGTATTTAGGAGCTGTGCATCAATTTCTTGCAAACTTTTTCTTGTATAATAATGGACAGTGAAACATACGTACTCGAAAGACTTTAAACAGTCTTCCGGGTCTGGTTTTTAAACCGTAATGCAAAGGAACGCCGTTGCCGAGCATTTCCAAACAAAGAAGGCGTCCAAATTCCCGGAGACGTATTTGATGTGGCAGGCCATATGTAGTTGTGGTGGAAAATCTGAGATGTTTCATCGCTACATCAATAAGGATGTTTACGATAAAGCATGACTACAAAAGCGGTTGCTACCGTTTATCAGAATCCACGACTCTCTAGATCTGTTTTGGTCTTATTTGGCCTCTTGTCACTATGCGAAATAGTCATACAAGGACGTCAAATACGTGCCAAAAACAGCCAACCCACCAAACTGTCCAGAACTTCGCCCCACAGAGTTGGACTCTAGTTATGCGGAAACTCTTCGAAACTAAGAAGAAAGCAAAAGGTACCGATGATTTCCAGAGAAGATGGAGAATCGTCACGGCGGGCGTAACTGAGAATACCGCATGGAACCTGATGGCGGGTGTACCACAGAAAGCTCGAAAATTTTACAGAAAGAAGGATTAGCATCTTAATCAAATCTATTATTGTGAAATAAACAATCGGTTACAACAATTATGTGCAATTTTTTTGCTGCGTTTATTTGGTGTCCGAAATTTAACGTGGACAAGCTTTAATCCCATAGCGTTTTCTACTTTTATTAATGCGACCCATTAAGGGGACGAATTGTTCGTGCCAAAAATGTTTTTAACTGTTAAATGTTTATACAGTAAATATTTTTATAGTGCTATGAAATCACTTACTGAACTATAGCAATTTGTTCTTGAACTACAACTTGATTCACAATTCCTTTTTAAACTTATTACAAATTCCAGAAATATATTCCTTGCACTTTCTCTTCATGAGGTTATTTGCATACTACAACTCCTTCGGTTCATTCTTCAAAACCTCGAAGCAGAACTGAATCCGGGAGGATTTAAGCCCTGTTTCTTTTAAAAACATGTTCCTGGCTTCCTGGTAATCGTCTTCCTTCGTGGTGCCGCACTTGTTTACTAGGTTCACGAAAGCCAGGCACCCAACATATTTCGCCACTTGGTAGCTCAACGACTCGAACCGCTGACGAATTCCATCAGTTGACCGACCGGCGAACGATGGGACATGCATCTCTGTTGGTCGGCTCCTCTGATCGATTCCTTGGACACTGTTTGCTGAAACTGACATAGCTGTTCGTCGTCCTCCTTGAAGCAGTTTTTGCCTCGCTTCATATCGAACTGCGATATCCTATACAGTAAAATTCATTTGCTGTGAATATAGACTTACCTTTTTACCAACAATCAATATGAAACTAGCGATTTGAAATTGGTTCAATGTTGTAGAACCCCTTGGTTCGAGGTACACCTTGCAGCCTGCGCCTTGCAATAGATCATTGCATGGAAGGTATTAACCTCACTTTTTTGACAGCTCAGGGATCTTGTTTACAGGGTGTTAGAATTTGAACCGCCCTAGCGAAATTTTTCATTGGCTTTTTTTGGATTCTTTACGATTAGATCTAAGGAATGATGTAAAAATAAGCACTGGTATTTGTTTTCCGGCAATTTTACTTCAATCGTAATAAATTCAAGCTGAACAATTCATTTGGTCCTAAGTAACATTGAGAGATTCTCTTCGTCAATTTTCTCTTTCGTTAATAGTTTGTCTAATAAACGATTTGCTGATGTTTCTGACTTATTGAATCCTTATTTACACATTATATTACCTAATGAATTGTTTAGCTTGAATATAGAGCACAAAATCTCAAACCGATCTTACCGAAAATATTTTAAATCCACGTAAGCAAGCTCCCTAAACTGTCAAACTGCATTGATGACGCCATCGTACAATGATCTTTACATTATTACGCCTTTCAGAACTAGAATCTTTGTTTTTGTTTTGATTAGCTGGGTTTTTTGACAGAATATTCTGGGGTGTGTTCGTGTGAGTTACGTTACTAGGGCAAATAATTAAGCACGGGACCAATATGCTGGTACTTCCTGAAACAAAATTTAATTCCCTTTTCTACGTGACTATCCAGCCCCTCTTTTTACTAAAAACAGCAACAAGCAGAGAAAAAGTTGATAAGCACAAGGGTTTGAGTTAGTAAGCTACAAGGTAGATTGAATGTATTCAATGAAATGGAGTTTTTGTTTAGTACAAGCTGAAATTTTACACCTTAATTGGCATTTTAACGTAGCGTGTAGCGTTTTGGAACGGTATTTCTTGCTTCTTCCAAATTGCTGCAAGGAAAAATCAGAACAAATATTAGATTTAAAATGATGCAAAATAGATCTGGTATAGAACAAAATTTACAACACCGGTGCAGCAGTTGGTCTAAAAAAATAAATACACATTTTGGACCACGATTTCGACCCCCGTTGAAGATGCCCCAAGTCCTAGGAATACTTTCAGGCGTTTATTTGACAACATGAACAAACTCACAAATTTCTACCAATGCACTTGTCACGTTTATTTATACTCCGACCAGGGATGCCATATACACAGACATGTCTGTAAATTTGCAGACTTTCCATTTTTATTGCAGACTATTTTAAGGATGCAGACATTTTATAAATGTTGCAGACTTTTACAGACATTTGAAATATTTTTTAAATTTCAAATAAAGGTATCCTCTGAAGTAACTCTGAGGGTAACATGGAGTCCTTACTTATGGTAGTTATCAATCCCACGCGTGATCAAACCCATGCAAAAAATGACTGTCAAAGCGTTAGTAATATTGGTCTTTTGCCATTAAGTCACAACGAAAACCATGGTTCGCAACAATACAAATCATATTCGAGGAGTTTAGAGACTTCCTCGAAAAAAAAAATACTTCTGCGATGGTCTGGTAAAAACTTCTCAGAAGTATTGGGAGCAAGCAGTTCATGCAAGCAGAACTTTCAAAATTCATTACCGAAGTTCAAGATCATAATTACCAGAATTTCAAGACAGAACTTCCCCAATAATCAGGAAAGGACTTATCATAGCTTCAGGAAGAAGTGTGGGAAGAGGACTTCTCTGGAGCTTAGAATTTTTCAGAGGTTTTAGAGTTTTTCCAAGAAATTCAAGATTGAACTTCCCAGAAGTTAAAAAAACATCCTCAAGTTTCAGACTAGAGCTAACCAGGAAGGGCACTACCTACAATTTCTCATAAAATCAAGAAAAAAAACCTCAGGACGATGCGTCATAGAACTTGAGGAAAAAACTTATCTCAAGTTCAGGAAATAACTTTCCAGAAGTTCCGGAAGAAACTTCTCGAAAGGTTAGTTGGAGCTCAGAGATGAACATTTTAACATTTCAGAATAAGGATTTCTCAAAATTCTTTAGAGAAAAAGAATGATACATTCCAGGAGCATTGGGGGTACTTCCTTCCAATTTGAGTATGACCACTTCCCAATAGTTCCGGAACAAACTTCCCCAAAGTTCTTGAGAAAACTTCCCAAAAGTTCAGAAGAGAACTTCTCAGAAGTCCAGGAAGAAACTTCAAGGACAAATTTAAGAGAATTTTTCTAAACATTTTGGAGACGGCTTTCCCAAAGTTTCAATAAAATTTTCCTCACTGTTCCGGATGGGACCAATCAGAAGTTTGGAAAGAATAAGTGAAGTTCAGAAGATATTATTTTAGAAAAGAACTTCTCGAAGTTCAGAAAGAAACTTCTAATAACTTAAGAAGATTTTCCAAAAAATCTGAGAGTACTTTCTCAAAGTTTTGCAGTAACTTTCCTCGAAGTTCAAGATGGAACTTATCAGATGTTTAGAAAGTAACTATGTTCGGGAAAAAAACTTACCAAATGTTTCGGGAAGGTAAGGTTGGGCTCTTAAATGTTAATTTCAAAAAAATAAGGAGTGACTGCCGAGAAGTCCATCAGGAAATTTTCAGAAGATCAGGAGAGAGTTTCCTTGAAACTTTAGAGATAATCACTGACTAACCGAAGAAGCAGTCTATACAAGAATCATTCATATGACCATAATTATATTGATGATCATGAGTGGTGATGATACCATGAGAAAATATGGTACACACCATCTGCCCAACCGTTCACATCATATTATGAGGACACATACTCATGCAGATATTACAATTCCTTACTTTCCATCTCACCTTGTTTGGAAGATTTGATCAGTAAAA
>JASCZW010009626.1:0-41285 GCA_034211315.2 Aedes japonicus | reverse complement strand
AGTAAAACGATTTGGAGGAGTGGAGCATGTGACCGCGTCCTCCCCATTTTTCACATTTTCGCGGAACGAGGGCGGGTGCTTTCTGACTTATCTATTGGGTTTGTTCTGACAATCGAGTGGCTCGATTCTAGTCCTGTCAGTGTGAACTTGCTTTTCGAAGCGAGATTCTCTTCCCTATATTCGCGGGTTTTGACGTGCGGTTCTGCTGACTGGACGCCTCAAACGTGTTTGGTCTCTTCATGCAGGAGATTGTGCTCACACAAACCACAACATCCTGAATCAACCGTTTTCCAGATTATTTCACTGCTATGGAAAGTTACCTTGCTACAATAGAATATGCAGTATTACATCATCACTATCATCATCATCTAAGATTTGAAATGCAAATATATGAAACATGATTGTATATATTTCGGCAGCCAGATATATTATGGTCCTATTTAAACCTATTTATTTATGTCTAAGCTTACTTTGCAGGCATATTATTATTTCTATATTTTAAACGTTGGTATGTATTATAAATTGCAAGAGTGCGAGTATTAAAAAATCTGAGCTTCCTCGTGCGCACATTCGCAAATTCCATTTTCCCTGCTATTTGGCTAGCGATGATAATCTGATGGTACCCTTTACAGCCCCCTATGCTACGTTGATGCATCTTGGTGCCTTTCCATGATACCCGCAATGACGCAGACCGCGTCAAGTTCGATACGGTTCTGTTAATTAGCCACCTTCAGATACATCAGCCTTGACGTACCTCAGCTTACCCAGGCAGCTTTAGTACCTAGCCCCACAGCCCACGCTGGCTCGCTATAGCTTAGTTTGGTCAAGGTAACCCCGGCTTCAACACTCCCAAGTGCTTCGCCTTGAGGTAACAGTACAGTAACCCTGCCTGATGTGTATGTTCGTAACGCCACGTCAAGTAATGCGTGTTTCTCAGCAACCACAAATCATGTCGCATTAAAATGGGCTAGTTTTGGAGTCGGTCCACTGATCGAAGGAACTCTGTTCCGGTAAATATGGGTTATTAGTGTATAATTGTCTTAATCACGTTGAACTTATCATACGAAACCTCAAATTATATGAAATCAAGTACGAACCCCAAATTATATAAAAATCCGATACCAAAAAATTGCTGATAAATTGAATGCTCAGGACCAAATTGGCTACACCCAAGCGTGCTCCGAGTGCCCCACAAGAAAAGGCCAAAAAAGGCCACATGGACACACCTGACATGTTACTGATACCCTGAAATGGCTAGTTTTGGAAGTAGATTGAAGCCAGCATGCGATCAAACCACTTGAGAATTCGAAAAGAAGTGTATCGGTCGTTATAAGTGCCCAAATGGTCTTGGGTCCATCTGAACATGTTCCAGGAACACACAGAGGAAGTGATAAGTTTCCGATCAGGCAATCCACGTCTCCAATTACATGAAATCCAGCAAGAGTTAGTTTGTGCTTAAATCAAGTACGGAGGACCACGTTGCTCATATGTTTCATGTCAGCAGTAACCGTGTATCATATCAGCAATATTTTCTCGAAGTCATGTTCATTTCCAGTATGGTGCCGTTTCTGTCTTTTTCGTTACTTAGTTTTTCAGCGTGTTTTCTTCAGTGTTTTGTAGTTCAATTCATCATTCATGTGTTGCGAAAGTCTTTCTGAGCAGATTTCTCGAATCAAAAATAAGTTAATCATTACATCGTCTATATATTTCTTCTACCAGTTGTAGAAATGTATGATATTACTAGTCTCAGTAGTCTCAACAGTATAGTTTTTATGGTTTACTGATGTGACTCAAGAGAGAGAAGTTCCCTTTAAAAGAGTTTGGAAGGGTCGTTGCGTCTTCTTTGAAGTAATATAGTTTTACGGTCATTTCGTAACATCTTCGGTCGTTTATAACTTAGCAAATAGATGCCCAGCTCTTACCCGCTATGAAAATCATCGATAAAATACCAGGTTTAATTCAATCCTATCACTTTATCCGCCTTAGTCAGTTCTTGTCTCCTGAGGTGAGTCAGTTAGCAATCTGAGAGAGGTACTGGAAGAAAGGTTGACGTTCACTTTCGTTTCATTGCCCCTTTTATTTCCTTCTTATCCTATTTTCTCTAAGTCGTTTAATCGTTTCAAAGTCTCTACATGCATGTTCAGCCTAACAATAATAATTCGAGTCTTGGCCAGGCTATAAGATTCACTTGTCGTTGGTAAACTCAAAGCTTATCACGCATATTCCTTTTTTATTATTAACCTTCAAATAAGCCCAATAGTAATGTTTCATAGTTGAAAACAAAAACCAATTTCAATGCAATTCAAAAACTTAAAAAATAGGTAAATTTAATTCGCTAAACATTTGAAAATTTTAATTTAATTAATTAGATGGAAAAATATGTTTGGCGACACTGTCGCCCATAAACAGTTGTTTATTTTCATTTCTTGTACAGCTTTGATTTAAAAACATCCAGTATAATGTTTAAACAGAATAGTTCCAAAGATATACACAACGAGATGATAGTTTTTCAGCAAAATCCTTCAAAAATAATCGCTGAGGAACACGATATAATGAGAATTTTACAAATGAAATTATATTAATTTGACGAATAATGCCACTTAAATTTCAAATTACAAAAATAATATGCTAGGCATCACTTACGCCTATGAATTGCATTTTTCTAAATTTTTTGAACAACTTCCTCAGATCATCTGGTGCAAAGTTGTCAGAAGACACGAAATGCATCTACGGAGTTTTATTATTACCAGATCCCTGTTGGTTTAAATGCCAAAAGTTCACCTACAGGCAAAAGGAGCATAAACTTATCTTTTTAGTATCGATGCTCCCAACGTTAAAATACAAATTATCAGATTATTTAAATCTATATGGAAGCATTTGGTACGGAAGGTCCACGCTTTCTTCCTTCCCTTGATTCTAAGTTCACCCAAAATAAAAAAAGCAAGATTGTAATACAATTTTGCATGATTTGGTTTCATTTCTCGTAATGGATCGTAACTTGGAGAAAAAATGCAATATTGGTCGTGGGCAAAAACGCAACACATCAATTCGATTAGAAAAATTCAATGTGTGCGTGAGGTTTTACAGTTGATTAGTAGTAGTAAATTCAATGGCTCACAAAAAAAATAGGATCCGCTACTGAGAGTCGAACCGCGACCGTCAGCATGACAGCTTTTCATTGTAACCATCCAGTCACCACAACAAGTTGAGATGAACGGAATAAAACCCTACAGTTGCTACGGTTGTCGAGACACTCAACGTTTCAACAATGAAGCAAATGTCGCACACACTTACATGGCTTCGTTTATTTCATAAAACGCATGATTACTTGATGAGAGGGCGATAGGAGGGTGATGACGAGTGCAAATAAAAATAGCACACTTGACAGCGGAATAGCAACAGTGGCATATGGCGTAGCGGCGTTCTGTGCCATTGTCTCACCCATATTGAGAAGTTGTTGACGGTTGAAAAAAAACCCAACGGTTGCTGCGACTGCCGAGACACTAGGCACACAGCGATACCGCTTGCACACACTTGCATGGCTTTGTTTATATCATAAAAAGCTTTGCGGATCATGATGGGCAAAATTGCCTTTTCAGAATCATGCGGATTTCTCAAGATATGATTGCAAAAACTGCAATTACATTTTTTGCTACAATTTCAAATTTTGGGTGTTGTAGAGCTATTTCAAACAGCCTTTCTGGAATCGCTCTATTTCTTGGAATCTTCACTACGGCACTTGGTCGATGACAAGAAAAATTATGTATTCAAGAAGTCATTTTCCAGGATGCTTTCAGGTAATTGGCAGCGTTAGTGTAGAGTTTAAATTAGATTACAGGCAGTCGATTACTTTTTGCTATCGAAAACTAACATCAAAAATATGTGTAAAAACATCAAAAATATGTGTAAATAATTTTAAAAATAAATGAAAGTTCTAAAGGGTGATACGGTCAAAATTTGGTCAAGGGAAAACGCGTGTAAATCGGTGAAATCGTTTATTTAAAAAATCAAATTAAATTTCTTTTTCAAGTTCAATTAGTATAAAATTCAGGAAAAATATTCAGTTAGGCTTCCGCTTTTCCAAATCCGAATTGCCGGGCCTTACGCTTGACCCCTGCCATCAGATTTTGTACAGCCACCTTGTCCACCTTCTTCGCCGCAGAAAGCCAGTTTGCCTTGAACTGCTGCTCGTCCTTAGCAGTTTTTTTGGTCTTCTTTAGGTTCCGCTTGACAATAGCCCAGTATTTCTCAATTGGGCGGAGCTCTGGCGTGTTGGGAGGGTTTTTGTCCTTGGGAACCACCTGCACGTTGTTGGCGGCGTACCACTCCATGGCCTTTTCACCGTAATGGCAAGATGCCAAATCCGGCGAAAACAGTACGGAACAACCGTGTTTCTTCAGGAAAGGCAGCAGACGTTTATTCAAACACTCTTTCACGTAAATTTCTTGGTTGACAGTCCCGGAAGCTATGAAAATGCTGCTTTTCAAGCCACAGGTACAGATGGCTTGCCAAACCAGATATTTCTTTGCGAACTTTGACAGTTTCGTGTGCTTGAAAATATCTGCTACCTTTCCCCTTCCTTTTGCCGTATAAAACTCCTGTCCCGGAAGCTGCTTGTAGTCGGCTTTGACGTAGGTTTCGTCGTCCATTACCACGCAGTCAAACTTCGTCAGCATCGTCGTGTACAGCCTCCGGGATCGCGCTTTGGCCGTCGTATTTTGTTTATCATCGCGATTTGGAGTCACTACCTTCTTGTAAGTCGATAGTCCGGCTCGTTTTTTGGCTCGATGCACGGTTGTAGACGATACACCCAGCTTATTTGCGGCATCTCGGAGAGATAGGTTAGGGTTTCGCTTGAAACTACCGGCAACTCTCTTTGTCGTCTCAGCGGCTTCCGGTTTTCGATTTCCCCCCGATCCAGACTTCCTGGCTGTCGACAAACGTTCCCCAAACACTTTAATTACATTTGTAACGGTTGATTTGGCAACTTTTAGCGATTTTGCCAACTTTGCGTGCGAGTAGCTCGGATTTTCGCGATGCGCGAGCAAAATTTTGATACGCTGCTCTTCTTGCTTGGACGGCATTTTGACAACTGAAGAGTGAATTCCAAAATCAAAATAGGAGCAACATTCTACACACACACACCTTCAAAATGAGGGGTGTTCAGGTTTTTTAAATGCAAAATTGAAAGAAATACGTCAAGTTGATATTGACCAAATTTTGACCGTATCGCCCTTTAGTACGCATTTCTTAAAGATTTACCAAAAAAAGACATAAGTTATTATTTATAGGGTTTATTTTTCTGGTGTCTGCTACTCTGAGTTTACAGTTTACCAAGTTTATAACATCCACAATTCAGTCACTTCATCCGTGCCACCTGTAACATGCTCGATTGTGACAAATCTGATCCGCTTAAAGTTTAATATGACCAACATTGACATATTTTTGAATACAAAGGTTTCAACGCGTCATGATATTTAGAAAGCGTTCAAGATAATTCCTAGTATCCGAATTTAGTTTTTTGAATAGCTTCATATAAGTCCACAATGCATTTTATGTGGATATGGCCTTTGAGATATCAAGATTGCTTCTCATTTTTTAAGATCATGTTCCCGTCGTATATATTGAGCTGATTGAAAAGTAATTGGTCAAAATTCTATGGGACCCTGAAAGCTCATTCTGCGGGTTGAACATTCAAACTGTTTTGATTGATTTTGTATTATGAAAAACGATCTAGTTAATAGTATGTTCATAACATTCTTGTGATATTCTTTCACTTTTTGTTTTGTGGTTTCTCAAATAGGAAAGTGGTATGCCAATGTGTAGATGCATCTTTAGCGACTGAACCAAGTGAGTCCCATAAGGTACGTGTCCCTAGACTGTAAGGATTTTTTTTAATATTCTCGTTTTACTCACCTTAGAATGTTCGGATGCGATAGCTTGTTCAGCAGCTGCACTTCCCGAAGCATGTTGGGTCGGTTCGCACGGCGCTGATTCATCTTTAGCACCATCACGTCTCCGGTCGTCCGATGCGTCACCTGGAAATGAGAGGCACGAGATTAGCTTGTTTGATCACATGCTGAAATGCTTAGAAGCAACAAATACTAATTTACAGTTTTCATGATATTGTTTTGGGAATCCCATTTATCTATATTTATATTTATTTATATCATGCTGAAATGAAGAGAATTTGTTTTTTTTTATAAACTATCGAAGAAGTTTCTAGTTTCTAAGAAACTAGGATAGTTTTAAACTAAGCGTTCTACTTTAGATAGTTCTGATTATCTTAAAACTCCTTATGTCATTGACATACAGTTTTCCTAATATGTTGCAAGAGTTGTAAAATATTTAACACCAATGTTATGTCATTTTCACATAGAACTCACCAGTGACATTACGTTCTATTCAACACACTCGTAAAGTCACCCCGTAATCTTTATTATGTCTTTTTTGACATTACCTCTAATTTATTGGTGTTTTGGTAAGGCTGATATCTGATATTACTGGAACTGTTTATTCAAGATGTTGTTTCTTTATAAAACTGTTAGGTGCTAATTGGAGATGTTTTCCAAAAATCGTGACACAAGCCTATACCTATTATGAACATACGTCAGCAGTAAGTTGTAGATCTGCCAAGCCAAATGAAGCAAATGATGCGGTTGTCGTGAAACATCAGACTCTAATTAAAGATATAGTTAGCGGATATTATCAGTGTCGTGTCAGACGAGTGTATTCTGATTGCTACATGATGAGATTTAAAAGAACATTGTCAATGTTCATAAAGATATAATTTTACCAACCCAATTGAAAACGCAGTGTCACTCCAGTAATAACTGCCCATTGCATCTATGTGGTTACTATTGGCGGTTTGAGTTCATTGGATCACGAGGTTACACTACAAGGTTGACCGCATTGAAACGTTTCTCAAATACGAAAGACCTGATGAATGGTGTTTTGAACATGCTTTGCCATTTACTCATCATGCGAGGGAAATTAATTCCGCATTGCGTAACAGACGAATAATATCCCTTATTACTGCAACAAGATCTGACCACCAACGTGAGGGAACAAGCGAAACTTCAAATTTTGCATTGGTGCCACAAATGTGCGGGCTTTCATTGGATTACATAAGAATATGCCAATTAGAAATGAAAAGAAAACAAGTTTTCAAATAGCACCGATCTTCATTACCAACATATTATCTACCGAGCTGGAGGATGGCGCAATCGTTCGTTTTTTTTTCAGTAGTTTTATTTAAACCTTCCTTTGGAACTTCCGACCACCGAGCCGCAAGTCATTACTGTTGATCGACTAAAGTGTTCAATAGGTAAAAATTTGGTAGCTCTTTTGTTGATCAGCACGAATAGAAAGCAGCTAGCCGCTTGAATGCTGTGAACTTAGCAAGATAATAACCCACACTAATAGTAGGATCATTTTGATTTCTTTTATTTCATCAATCGAGTTATAAAACGGATCATAAGAGGAAAAACAATATGCCAAGCAAGGTGATACAATCGGCCACATACTTGCTTGAATTAATTGGATGTTGTGCTGCGGAGTTTAAACACAAAACTTTGCCCATTGAGAGTAGCATTTCACAAATTGAAATCTGAATAGACAGCAATTATTACAATAATATGCTAATTATGTGCACGACGACGATGAACGATATTAATTTTCGTTTTCCAGCATACATTTTCGCTTCGAAATTTGCCAGCTGCGTTCCGACTTTCTTCGGGATCAACCGTAACTGACGTATGTGGTTGCACGTGCCCAGGGTATCTCTAATATCGTTCAGATCTCACTGCACTAGGTAATGGCAACTATGAATGAAAAATAGCAAAATGAGCTGCTGCAGCGGCTGGATTTTCGAGTTCATACATAATTCGTCAGATGAAGATCTCTTCTGGCATGTGAATGCAAGCAGTTCGTGTGTATGTGTGTGTTGCAGTCAACAAAGGTGAAATTAAGCAACAATTAAATTGTTTTCTTGTAGGCAGGTGAAAAGAAGCCCGTCGTTGGAATCTCTGATGATCTGACATCTGGCGAAAATTGGAGGTTGTTCAACGTTGATGCTTTGGTGTTGCAGTGTTTGAGAAATTCGCTAATGTTTAACTATTAACGAAGCAGTGATGTTATACATTGGCCAGTTGGTTCTTTTAAGTACTAGAATATTTTCTTGAAATAATATTAAACTCAATACAGAGTTATTAAATTTACCACTGCAATTTTAATATACAATTACAATTATGGATCTTACAAAAAATGAATTGATAAAGAATCCCTAAAAATATATATTTATATGAAGCTCCATGAACCATTCCGATAAAACTCGAACAAATACTGTGTAGAACAAATCCTACGAAGAGATAAAATTCATAATATTTTCATAAGGGAATCTCAAAAGCAATTTTGATAAAATCTTCAAACATTTGCGTACTGTACTGAATAAGTTTGCAAGTCTGCATCTTCCAACGCATCCCAAGTAACACACATCAGTTCTTTTTTCGAATCACTGGTGATAGTTTGTTTTATAAATGTTATATTAATGATTTGCAACGTTGTGAGCGGTTTGGATCTCACATATTTTATTTGAAGATAGGCTGATCAGTTCACTCAAACGATTGAGCTGAAAAAACTTTTAGTTGTTGTTGTTATTTCGTATTTACGCGACTTTCAGCCTGATGCTGGTTCGTCACTCCAGGGAGACGACCTGGACCCTACACTGACAATTAATTTTAGTTTATATTACGAACTCGAAGGTAGGACTTACGAATCTATTCGCTGTTTTCTGCAACTGATTTGTACTTTTGATGAAGCTAGCTTCGTAATTAATGCCACACGCGCAACGGTCAAAGCACAAAGCATTTGTTGACGCAGAAAGAACATTCGTGCATTGCACGAAAACACTATAAAGAGCTATGAATATTTGGTTACAAATAAAAAAAAAACGTCTCTCTGGTGGTTACACGAATGATTGACAAATCTACTTAATCAACTCGAAATGTAATTAAAAAATAAGCGCAACCGCGTGAAGTTGTTCAGCGTCTTTTTATTTTCCAATGTTTCTATCCTATTATTGAATCCGTGGTTGATCTCTCTAGGCCACGGTACTTCGTGAGAAGATACTGTGTATGTATGTATGTAGGAAGCCACCATCCTAGCGTGGGCCTTGCCCTGCATGCGGTTCCACTTAACAGAAAGATCATGCTTTGTTACCGTTCTAAATTCAACATACTGCTGTATGAAGGGCCAAAAAGGGTTGGGCAGGTCCGTAAGCAGAGACACTTACGCGAAACCTGCGGGAATAAGAGAATCTCCTTCCAGCAATATGATCCAACAAAACGAATAACAAAATACGCAATTCAATTAAGCTTTCCACTAGATGGTTTGTTTGAGAAAGGCGCGTCAAATTCATTACAACTGTTGGAGTGGAATGTAGCAATCATGAATGATAGACACATCCCCTCCTAGACTCCGGTTGGCCATCCACTCCATTGTCCAATTGAAACTTCAATGATGCCCTGATGCACCCTCCCATCCCAGTATTTATATGTTTTAAATCAATGAAATATAATCTGGTTCATGCAATATATATCAAATATGAAATATATGAATGAAATAAGTATATATAAGGAGTATGTAAATCGAGACGGAAAAATTGATAGCCTGTTCTGTATGTTTTCAAAACTGTATAGCTTGCTTGTCGAAATTTCCTTTCTGCTGGTTCTTGGGAGCAATAACATGTATTATTTTGCACTGCACCCCGAAGCAACCTAAACATAAAATCATATATGATGAAACATGAATGTATTCAATTAATAATATCTATGAATAAATATGATATGTAAGAAAATTTAAATATATAAAACGAAAATACATGTACATGTATACAACGTTGAAATTCCACATCCTGAAAATTTAATATGATAATAAGTAATATACAATGATATGATGAAAATAGTAAGATATAATAATATAAATACTAAATAGTATACATTTTGAAATAGTAAACATGTATGTACAAAATACATCAGACATCCATTGGTTTCTCTCTGAAAAGAAAAATCAGGTAGGCCCTAATATCTCAAATGTCCTGGAAAAGCTGAAAGACAGGTTAAATCATCACCATTATCATAGATAATATCATATCATTTAATATCTCAACATAAAATAAGAATCTGACGTTATAATGTCAAATAAAAATACGAGCAAGCCAGTAAACTATAGTAGAATATATATCCGTAACTTAGCTGGTCATCGAAAGACTTCCGCTGTTGCAGCTTCGATAAAATTAATATCTATTAAGAATTTGTTTTCACAGTTATAGTCAAATAACATAATAAGTGTAAGTATAATATATATCTGTTATCCACTGGTTTGTAACTGAAACAACAAAGATTAGATATGTTTTAATATCCTAATAGTCTTGGAAAAGCTGAAAACAGCAAACAATTATGAGAAATAAATTTTACATAAGCATGAATAATGCCCAAAAACGTAGATTAAGTAAAATCAGACAAAAAAAAAGTCCGATAACTCTTATTGGTCTGGATCTATAAATGATAATGGGAAACAGGAAAGCAATGATTATAAATTATATAGTTTTGGTGAATAAGGGAAATGCTTTTTTGAGTAGAATTTGTCGTGTATAATGCTTCCTACATTTTTTTTCAGTGAAAATGGCATAGAATATAGATAAAATAGCGAAGGGTAGTTATAGTATAAAATGATAATACCAATTTTAATTGTACTCACATATCTACAGATTGTGATCCTGCTGCAATTGTAGACGGGCCCGCTCATGCACTACTAACCTTAGATAAATTATCACAACCACCGAAAAAAACAAAATATATTTAAAATTATTTAAAAATACTTAGGAGTTCCTTGGATGACCTGAAATTACAAAGAATACTATATCTACAATATCGATGTGCTGCTGCTATAGTGGAAAAAATAATTGATGTGATATAACCACGATGGAACTGACTCTTAGCTTCGGGTCCTAGAATCCCTACTGAGCCATTGCGGCACGTCAAGCCGGCCAGTTCAGCGCAAGGGCGGTACTTCGTGAGAAGATACTGGGCTGCAAAATGGTGAGTAGACAACTGGAATAGAGCGTGCGTCCCCGCAATATAGCTCTAGCCCTCACAAGTTCCTACCTCATGCTTCCACGGGTCAAAAGATGACAAAGACCGCCTAAGGCAGTCGAAGGATTGGTTGACTGAACAAGGGTTCGTGGAGTCGCCAGTCCCTTGTAGTGCAAAGACACACGGCCTTCCGTAGTCTTCCGAAGGTCCTCACGGAGATGGACTGACCCTCCTACAACAAGCCATCACGTAGGCTATTCTCTCAGAACAAGCTGCTGAGAATATGCCTGCAGCCAAAAGTAATCCTTGCAGTGATTGTGGGTTCTTATCACATCACATCTCATCACATCACGAAGTTATAAATCTTGATCGATGAATAAATTATTTCCGCTCACCCTAGCATCAACACCAACATGCATGAGCACGATAATAGAGAAGCCGCGATTGGCTGGTCTTCACGAAATCCATTTCGTGCATCATACAAAAAGGTGTAATGCTAGCATTTCACCAGATAAAAAGCAATATGACCGTGTCCTACAATATACTAGACATTTGTTCTATGTTCAAAAACCATGTGTATAAACGAGTGAAGCTAATTTACGAAAATAATTTTTCAGTGTACATACAAAACCCATGATCATACATGAGCCGGGATTAACGGCTTTACTTCTTTTAAGAAGATTTTTCGTCTCAGAAAACTACAACGGCGCCAAGTGGAATTGATATCAGACCGACTGGGGAATAGGGTCACCACGTCTGAAAAACCCTTTTTTTTTGTTTTTTTTATTATTGCTGCTAGTAGTGAACCGTACACACTAAGGTTTTTTTTACTCGGGGGATACGTTGCACTTTTACTATGAAAACGTGTAAAAGAAGACTAAATAGAGTTGATACATTTGCCCATGCATAAACATTTTAAATTGCTTCCATTTTGTTTGCATGTGTTTCCTTTCCATGCAATGGTCGAAATACAGTAAAATTTTGAGTATTTACACCAAAAATTGTGAATATTTTTAACAACTGTCATATGACTACTTTGAGTCCCAAACGTAAAATGTCATTCGAATAAGGTCAATAAGTTGTTCCGTTCTGGAGATATCACCAAAAACAAACCGTGTAAAAAAAACGTGTAAAAAGATCTTAGTGTACCATATATTTTAATATGTTTCATTAACTTATAAATCATGAACAAGAGATGTTTCAAATAGTTAAAATTTCTTTTAAAATCTCACTACACCATGTTTTTAGCAAATTATTATTTTAGATATGACGATGGATTTGTTGCTCATCCAACGAGAAGCACATTATAGTTACTAAGAGATGAGTTACCAACTTGTACGACTTACACAAGTGTTACGTCATTAATTTGTACAGTCTTATAACTGTATTTGTTATTGAACAGTATTTTAATATTCTTTATAACAAAAAATGTTATTTGGCATTATGAATTATTTATTCCGTAATAAAGATAATAATTCTACACACCCAAAAGTCATTTTCTAGGATCTCGGACACATAGGTCTAACAATATTTATTTGAATAATTCTTGAGTACTTTTTCAAACAGACGTATTTGATTTTGTAAACAAAAGAGGGAAGTAAGATTCAAACGTAAATTTCTCAAAGCTTTCCAGCACACTCACGGAAAGTAGCATCATCATGTTAGGGAAATGTTATTCTTTGTGTTAGTGGCCATAGTTTGCATGAAAATGCTAAGGGTTTCAAGAATTTACTGTTCGAATCTTACTTTCCCTCTTTGTTTACAAAATCAGATACGTTTGTTTGAAAAAATACTCGAGGATATTATTAATTAAAATTTCTTACTTATTACGTTTTGAAACTCATTTGAAATGCATCACAACTCTAACTAAGCTAAGCATAAACAATGAGACCATTAATTATTTTTTTATTATTTTACTTAATTTCTTAGTGATTTCTAACTTTATCGGGCAAATATTCTAATGAGAAAAAGAAAACGATTTTTTAAATGACAGAGCAGTGAGAAATACTGAACATAATTAATATTCAGTTCTTACGGGAACCTGAACTAGGTTTGCCAACTCAAACGAATTTCATGAGCACGATTGACCGCCCGAGGTTGCCACTCCGTTATTTCCAGATCAGCTGCTATTACACGGAGAACCAAAAGATAATGCTTGGGAATAGCATACATCCTCAATGTGTAATAACTGGTGACCCCAAACTAAGGCAATACCAGCGCCGGCCTCGTCCGAATGCGGGTCGAGAAGGAAATGGGTAGGAATATGTTGACGTGCTACTCGCCTTATTGGAAGCCTCTGCACTTCCACGAGAAATCACTGGAATGTTGGATAAAATAGTTGGGTTTGCAGCGGGATCCGTTTTGGTAGGCGGTGTGCTGAATTTAAATGACTTTGGCAGCGAATAAGATATTTAACTATGTTCCCGATCTGATGCACATTAAAGTTACTCAAATTTTGACACCAATTTAAACCAACTGTAGGAATGCCACTCACAAGTGTGGGTGGTTTATTTCAATGGAATACAAGAACACATTAAAAACATCGAGTGTGAGGACTGATTTAAACCAACAGTAAGGATACTGTTGGTGCCACTCCCAAGTGTGGGTGGTTTGTTTCAATTGAATACAAGAATACAAATTGTCCTTCAGACACAGAGAATTGAATAATTTCACAGCATGGATTAAATTAGCCGATCATTCGATTGATAGGGCCATACTTTTCGTAATTTGTTCTGAATGCATTATCTAAGATTAATTTAAGTGTTCTGAGATATTGAAAAGGTGTATAAAAGTTCATTTCAGAGAGCAATGCTGCTAATTCTATACGATCAGAAATAATGTCATTCAAGAAGAAAAACAAAGTCGCCGTGTATATTGCTAAACATGCAGCGTGCTTCATACGATGGAAGAGGAAATACAGTTCAATTTTCAAATGGCATGTAGAAGGAATTGTTTTTGGACAATTTACGGATTCCATACTAGATTGTAGTATTCCAGGATTGGTAGTGCATATGCAATGGATTAATATATTAAATAGATATTGGAAATTTTGGCAGAACCTATTAACAAAGCCCAGCATACTATTGGGTTTGCTAATGATAGTATCATAATGTTCTATAAAAGTGAGTTTTGCGTCTAGGGTAACGCCTAAATCCCTTAAAAATGCGGAAACTAGTCAAATAATTTTCAGTGATGCCAGTGTTGGAAAATTTAATCAAACTTTACTTTGACTTGCGAACTTTGCCCGTCGGAAACTGTTTCGAATATCGTGAATTTTTCAAACGGCAACGTGAAACACACGAGTACCTCTATAAACTTGGCACCATTTGAGAAGAAGGATTTAAATGTTTAAAAAAAATTACTGTTAAACTAATAAAATCAGTTCACATTAAATTTAGAAGAGAAAATCTAAACGATGTTCCTAATAATTTATATTAATAAAGGGGCTATTCATAAGCCACGTAGACTTTTCTGGGGGAGGGGGGGTGGTGTTGGAAAAAGTCTACGCTCTATACAAAAAAATAAAAAAATTGTATGGAGGAAAGTATACGAAGGGGGGGGGGGGGGTCTTGAGATTTTCAAAAATAAGTCTACGTGGTTTATGAACAGGCCCAAATTATATTTCGAATTCAAAATCATAAGTTCAAACTTAATATAGAGGGTTGATAATTATAATTTATTCGAGCCTCTCCTAATGTTGCGAACGGTTAAAAAAATTGTGGAAGAATCAAAAGTGAAACTAAATAATTCATTCAAATTTCCGGATTTAACATCAGTGTACACACCTGCATAGAATTCCTCAGCTATGTTAAAACTCATCTGTATATTTATAAAGCAACTGGGAAATACAAATTCTATCGGACGTGTAAATGAATCACTCTTCCTTCAGGCATGCAATCAGAGATGTTAATTAACTAGTAGATGTATCCAGTTATCAACTTTGAAATAATATCCTCAACAGTGCAATAATATTGTTTGATTTATCATCAGATGCTGTCTACCACAAGCGCGTTGTAAATTCCGAAAGCAGCGTTAATACGTTACGGTCAAAACATGACAACTGGTTAGGTAGGTGATTTTTATGGCAATAAACAATAGCGTCATATCGGTCGTCTATTACATGATGTAACCCTAACTGGCAGTTGATGACATCGTTTTGCTTGAGAAAACACGGTCATTGATTGGAAGTTGGTTTCTGGTGGTCACGTTTCTCAATATTTGATCAGACTTATTTTGTTTTCAAATAATTTTTAAGGTCATAATTCATATTTTTCTCAGATTTTCGTCGATTCGAAATACTCATTTTATTTGATAGTAAATTTGTTCATTTAGTCCTAAAAGTCATACACATAACCGTATTCATAAGGCATCGTTAATTATGAGTACACCTTTGAGGTTCTGTATGAAAAAGACTATGACTTATTCTGACAGTTGTTTGGTGTCAATGTGTTGCTTCCCTTGTAAACAAACGAAAACCTTCAATAAAAGTTGAAGTTTTACTTCAAGCGGAACAATGCTAGGTCTTACGGAAGAAAAGCGAAAATCGATTGTTACCAAGTACTGCACTGAAAAGAGATTGACGCAAAGAAAATTAGCAAAAGAAGAAGGTGTTAGTGTCTGTGCGGTCCAAAATGCGATCAACTGGTTTGTTATGCATAACAAATTGAAGAAAAAAAGAAGGTGTCCATCAGATATTGCGCAAAAAAGTGTAGAACGACGATTGGAATGGTCCAACGCGCAAAGGAGCAAAATTCCCTGAAGATATACCGGAAACAAAAATGTCCAAAACGCACGACGACGTTTTGAGCAAAAATGACAATGCAAATATGAACGCCGAAATGTACCGGAATGAAAGCCCCCTGAAACAATTTCTGCCACTAATCCGAAAACACAAAGGTTCGACACTGTTTTGGCCTGATTTAGCATACTGCCACTATGCGCGTGCCACCTTGGACTTATATGAAGAGAACAATGTCTAATATGTGGAAAAGGCGATGAATCCTTCAAATTGTCCGCATATGCGGCCCTTTGAGAAATTTTGGGCTTTGGTGAAAGGAAAACTACGGAAGAAGGCTAGAGGAGCAGATGACATCATCAAATTCAAAAAAGACTGGGTAAAAGTAAGCAAAACCATCGACGGAACGGTTGTGCAAAAACTCATGTGGAACATCAAGAAGAATGTCCGAGTGCTGGCTAGATCTACGAAAAATCAAATGAATACTGGTGTAATGGGCTTTTTTGAAGATCAATAAGCAATGTAAATGAATTTGAGTTGCAAAATATATAAAAAATATTTAGATACAGACATTTTTGGGTGTACTCATAATTAACGATACAGTTCGTAGTCATACTCATAGTAATAAAAGGTGAGATTCAATTTCCGGTTTAATAACGATTAATACAATTATATGAGTACAAAATTCTCTGAATATGTAGGACAAACACCGAACGATTGCTTTATCTTCACCATTGCTAACCACTTTTCTATTCACCACTATTCAATTTGAGTTTACGTGACTTCGGGTGGAATTTATCACATTTCTTCGATTATAATTTTTATTTTTGGAATATTTAATTACTTAAACAAATTTGAAGCTTAAAAACTGATGCTTTAGAGCCTCATAAAACCATATACTCGAGTTTTGTCTTAAAAGTCACATTGATATACAAAACTATATTCAAAATCTCAAAATCAAACTAATGTTTGTATACACTGGGAAATTTCCTAAAGGTCTCTGAACACAATAATTTATTCGAATAACTTATCAATTGCATGTCTCTTACATCTATTATAAAGATAATTTAATATTCTATTAACTTTGAAAAAGCCTAGAGGTATGTAACGCCCTTATAGAATATATTATGAAACATAAAAATGGGTATATTTTTCAAAAACAATTTCAGTGTTCTCTTCCTTAGAGAATTAAATAACTTAAGAGCAAATAGCAAGTGGAACCAAATGAGGGACTCAAATTTTGTAAGTGTATGACAATTGTTTCATCAAACACAATTCAACCAATTGACGACTCGTGCAATGTAGCAAATATTACTTGTACATTGTGTTCATATTTTAAAGCCATTTCAGAATTCGGAACATAACTTAAATCAATTGGAATTGTTTGGAAATTTGATCAAATTGGTGACTTTGGGGGCACTGATCAGTTTTACCAAAATTCACGGTATGATCTTTAAAGCATATATCAATAATTGACATGAGTGCTTAAACAGTCTTTAATGATAGTAGAATTTAGTCAAGACAGTAGAATAATGAGTATTAAAAGTTTGTGAAAATAGATGTTTAAAACTTTGTGATTTCCATAAGGGTACGTCTATTTATTACGTCACGCTTTTATTGGTTGGGGTGAGGTTGGGGTGATACTATGAAAATCCATGCAAATCATACAAAACTCATGAAGGGAAGAAAATGTTTTTTCATTTCATGGCGTACTTGATGGGCAGTCCACAAGTAAATGAAGTGCCATGTGTGCAAAATTACAAAAGTCAACTATTTGATCTTACTTGTTTCAAAACAATCAAAGGCTATTTGGAAGATCACAAGGACTACATCTGCTGTCATTAGCGTATGTTCGGCTGAACGACCCGCTATTTCAATATAATGCACTTGCAATGAACGCTCCAAATTTACGATGAAAGCTCCTGATTCGGACGGCCTAGTAGATCAACCGATCTTCTACCTCACCCATCCACCCATAGTGAGTTCAACAAGTGATGAGTTTCGGCGAAGGTGTATGTTTGTCGGCTCCATGGCATAATAAGCTTCGAAAGCGAAGTGCACAGCAAAAGACCATCCTCTTTCACACAAGATTGGATTAAGATCAGTTTTGATAAAAGAGCTCCCAGCCAGCAGCAAGCGGCGTTGGATCGAGAAAGTAAAAGCCTGACGGAAAAGTGAGCAAATTAAATTGTGCGTTAGACTCTGATGAAATATCGTAATAAATTAAAAATTAGCCACCCGGTGTTCCGATGAAAGCTTTTGTGAGTAACTTATATCAGAAATTGGAGGTGATTTGAAATGAATGGGTATAATTATGTAAAAGAAATCGTAGTTCACGAATCAGAAAGATGTTATCATTGTTAGGTAGTATTGATATGCAAATAAGTGTATGGTCAGATACGGGTACATATGTTAGCATGTATTTAAGGTGGGAGGCAACATCCCTTCGGAGCAGTTGTTTTGTACGCCGTTCCACTTATAATACGACCAAATTGAATTAATGATTTCAATTGGGAAAAACGCGGCAGAAAAAGTCAAAAACAGAGGAGCAGACCCGTAAGCAAAGACTTACTTAAGTGAATGCAAAATCCACGAAAAAAAAAAAATTAACATATTTCAACGGTAGGATACCACAAATCAAACAGCGGTATTTATAGTACTAATTAAGGTTTATTTTTTGCTTAATGGTACGTCAATGTCAAATAGGTTGTTGGACTCTCTCATGCGTTTCAAATTTTGAACACATACTATGGATGAAATGTTGGGTATTATATGATTTACAACGCATTAAGGTTGAAGGATTCATCATCAATTTTCAGTCATCATCAACATTTCGAAAGTAGTTTTTTCGTTCAAAATTAAAACATAGTTCGTGAAAATGTATTTACTGTATTCTGCTCGCAAAGCGGACCACCGTGAATACATTTTCATCTCCAGAATTTCAATAACAAACGAAAAAACGGCTTTAGATTTTTTGATGATGACTTAAAATTGATGATGAATCCTTCAACCTTAAATACGCTCCATTCAGTAGTTATTTCTAAGTGTAGTTGTTGACTTTTCATAAATCAGCATATTTATTCATATTGTTTCCAAGCATGCTTTGTAGCAGATTTTCTCTAGGAGCACCGAGAATCTATTTATAATCACACAAAGAAGGATGTCCATCACGCAAATAACCATTAAGATCAATTTCCCGTCTATTTTGTCGACCCTCATCCGGTGCTCCATTGTAACAGAACAGCGTCACATGAAATTGATCCGCTCCAGCCGTTTCAAGACGAATGAAATTGGCAACGAAAAAAAATGTCAATCTCCGTCGATTTAGCCGACACCTGTCTCGATAGATATTTTAATCTTGCCGGAGAATATCCGTTATTTGCTTTATTTTTAGAATACGTGGCCGTTGGAAAAAGAAAAGTTGACTGCTAATACAAAGTTGAAGAGAGCCGATCTTAATCTTAATTATCTTAATCGATAGCATTCCATGACTACGATTTCTCATAACCAGGTAAGTCTCTAAATTTAAATTTTTTATTTCAGTACTGAAATGAATACGTTATCACGTACATATTGAAGCATACAATTCTAATCTTAATGAAACACAATGCACATTACTGGATAATATGTATTTTTTTTTTTTTTTTTTTGATAAAATAGTGCAAACTTGTTTGCTTATTGAACAATTAAGAAAAAGCGATAATATAATACCCGACAACACTGGTCGACCGAGATTTTTGGACCCGGAGCTCCATGCCAGTTTTCGTTAGCTTGAGTCCCAAAACCACCAAATATCGTATTTTGACCTCATGCGATGTGCATTTTTCTTCACAATTTGGCATCAAAAATTGAAATTTTTGTATATTTTCAGAACCACTCAAATACTGCCTAAGCCTCAAACTAAATACGACATGCGCGGATTCCCTTGAAGGTGCTCACAAATGATATAAAGGTCGTTTCGATTAAAATTTGGTCGACTAAAAATTTGACGCATTTCCATTCATCGTGCATTAAAACATTGTGCACACCCCTCATTTTGAAGATGTGTGCGTGTAGCATCATGCCTCTATTTTGATTTTGAGATTAGCACTTCAGTTATCAAAATGTCGTCGAAGGAAGAGAAACAAGGCATCAACATTTTGCACGTGCATGGCGAAAATCCAAACTACCTTCACGCAAAGTTGGCGAAACTGTTGAATGTAGCTAAATCAACCGTTACCAACGTATTAAAAGTTCTCGGTGAACATTTGTCGATAGCCAGGAAAGCAGGATCGCGGAGAAATCGAAAGCCGGACGAAAAAAAAACGACTTACAAGAAAGTGGTGACTCCAAATCACGACGATAAACAAAACACGTCGGCCAAAGCACGATCGCGAAAGTTGTGCACGACGATGCTGACGAAGTTTGATTGCAGGACAGAAGTTTTAAACGGAAACCGAACGGGGGAAGGTGGCAGTTAAGCACATTAAACAGTCAAAGTTCGCGAAGAAATATCTGGTGTGCCAGGCCATCTGTATCATTACATTGCGACCGGAACCGTCAACCAGGAAATTTATCTGAGAGAGTGCCTACAAAAACGTCTACTGCTTTTCCTGAAGCGACACAATTGTTCCGTTCTATTTTGGTCGGATTTGGCATCTTGCCATTACGGAAAAAAGGCCATGGAGTGGTATGCTGCCAACAACGTTCAAGTGGGGCCCAAGGACAAGAACCCTCCCAACACACCAGAGCTCCGCCCAAACGAACAATATTGGGCCATCGTCAAGCGGAACCTTAAGAAGACTCAAAAAGCTGATGTGAGCGAGAAACAGTGCAAGGCAAACTGTCGTTCTGCGGCGGTAAAAAGGAAACTTAGCTGAATATTCGTCCTGTATTCTGTATTAACGGGACTTGAAAAAGAAAAATAATTTGACTTATTAATAGAAACTTTGATCGACTCACAAACATTACTGTTTGACCAAATTTTGATCGAAACACCCTTGAAGGGCATTAACCTTTATTGTTTCATCAGAAAATATCTCGTGATCATTAGTATATAGGAAGTTCATTCCTTCAGCAAAGTTGCTCAGTGGCGCTAGTGTGCATGTAAACTTACTTCATAACCCGAATCTCGAGATCCTTGACATATAGCGAATTAAAAGATACAAGATTGTAAACGAGCGGAGGGGGAGGGCATTGACCGGTAGTATCTGATCAGGCAGATAACTTTACCAAGCTACCCGATGCAGGGTAGGCAAGGCATTGGGTAGCTTGCTAAAGGGTTCTCTTCATTTTTATTCGTTCTAGCAATAAATTACTGGGCATTCCTAGAGCCTCGCATGGAGATGAGATATTATCTGCTTCTGACAAATTTCATCAAAGATCGTTACTCCGTGCATGGGAGAATACTAAAAAAAACCAACAATCAAAGTGTTCCCTGAAGTTCTCTGTACAATTTCTCTGAAGTCCTCTGAAAAATTTCCTTCCAGTTCTCTGCAGAACTTCCATGAAGTAAAGATTTTCCATAAAGTTTTCTGAAGAACTTCCATGAAGTTCTATGAAGCACCTCCCTGGAGTTCTGTGAAAGACTTCTCTGAAGTTCTCTGAAAGATTTTTTTGCAGTTCTCTGATAGACTTCCCTGAAGTTCTCTGCAAAGCTTTCCTGAAGTTCTTTGAAGAACTTCCATGAATTTATCTGAAACATTTATCCGAAGTTTCCGAAGAACTTCTCTGAAGTTCTATGAAAAATTTCCCTGAAGTTCTTTGAAAAACATTCCTGATGTTCTCTGCAGAACTTACCTGAAAATCGCTGAAGAACTTCCCTAATGTTCGCTGAAGAATTTCCATGAAGTTTTCTGAAGGAATTGCCCGCAGTTTTGCGAATAATTTCCCTGAAGTTCTTTGAAGGTCTCTGAACAAATTCCTTGAATTCACTTCAACTTTTTTTTAAAAACACTATTTAAAAAAAAACTTTTTTGAGCGTATTCTCCGCAGTTCTCTGACGAATTTCCCTGAATTTATTTGAGAAACATTCCCGAAGTTCTCTGCAGAATTTACCTGAATTTCTCTGAACAACATCCCTAAAGTTCTCTGAAGAACTTCGCTGAAGTTCTCTGAAAGACTTACCTGAAGTATTCTGCAAAACATTCCTGAAGTTCTCTGAAGAACTTCCCTAAAGTTCTCTGAAGAACTTCCCTAAAGTTCTCTGAAAAACTTCCATGAAGTTCTCTGAAGAATTTCTCTGAAGTTCTCTGAAAAACTTCCATGCAATCTTGGAAGAAACTCCCTGAAGTTCTCTTAAAGACTTACCTGAAGTTCTCTGCAGAATTTTTCTGAAGTTCGCTAAAGAACCTCCATGATTTTTTCTGAAGGAATTATCCGAAGTTTTGCGAAAAACTTCTCTTATGTTCTCTGAAGAACTTCCCTGAATTCACTTTAACTTTTTTTTTAAACACTATTAAGTTCTCTGCAGTTCTCTGAAGAACTTCCCGGAAGTTCTCTTCAAGACTTCCCTGAATTTTCCTGCAAAGTTTATCTGAAGTTCTCTGAAGAATTTCCCTAAAGATTTCTGCAAAACTTCCCTGAAATTCCCTGGAAAATTTATCGACATACAAATATTACAAAAAGTTCACCTGAACACTAGCGCCACGTAGTAGACGAACTCTGATCTAATGTGTTCACCATTCATAAAGCTCTGACCCCTCGAATATCTTTTTTGAAGATGCCATCTTGCTGAATATCAATAATCTCGAGATCCAGAGTAAGCAGTAAGTTTACATGCACACTAGTACCACGGAGTGAGATAGTTCTGTTGAGTCGAGCGTCTGGAAGCTTACAACTAACTAAGTTCTACAACTAACTTTCCTGAAACAGTAACTAACAGTAAATTTATACTCGTTCTTGGTCTCAAAATATAGGTGATACACAAAGTTCATATGTACACTAGTGCCATGTAGCGGAAGAGTTTTGAACTAATGTTAACTTAATCCTAAATTTCTCAATCAACCAAATATGTCGAAGACGTGGCTTGTTTGACGAGATGGGCCTCAAACACGAACCGAAAGAGTGGCGACTATTTATCAAGCTTAGTTTAAAAGCTGTTCTGATGTATAATGGAAATGAGTATGCTTCGATTCCAGTAGCACATTCCAAATTGCTGAAGAAATTCTGACAGTAAATTCTGACAGTACTAAACTGTTACTGGATTCCTTGTGTTATTCAAAACGTTGTTGGGAAATAAATAGGAATTTTAAAATTATCGCTTTTCTCACGAGTCTTTAAGGTAAGAAACGTTGATTTTGCATGTATTTCACAAAAGGGTGAGCAATATTTGGCAAATGACATTATTTTGTCGAATCTATGAAGAGTCTAGTGCAGTGCAGTGAGTGAATGAAGTGCAATGAAACATGCCATGCACAAATGTTAATATTAAACTGATTTAAATGTTTGACTTATTCCTCATATATTAATATCACATAACATCCTAACCTAAAGGTCACTAAAGAACTTCCCTAAGGTTCTCTGCCGAACTTCCCTGAAGTTCTCTGCAGTTCTGAAGTTCTCTAGAGAACTTTTATGAAGTTCTCTGAAGAACTACTCTGAAGTTCTCTGAAAAACTTCCCTGAAGTTCACTAAAGAACTTCCTTGAGGTTCTCTGCCGAATTTCCGTGAAGTTCTCTGCAGAACTTCCATGAAAATCTCTGAAGAATTTTTCTGAAGTTCTCTGCAAATCTTGCCTGAAGATCACTGAAGAATTTTTCTGAAGTTCTATGCAGGAAAGAATTCCCTGAAGTTCTCTGCATAACTTTCTTGAACTTCTTTTCCCTGAATTTCTCTGCAGAACTTCCCTGATGTTTTCTGCAGAACTTTCCTTACGTTTTATGAAGAACTTTCATGAAGTTCTTTGAAGAACTTCCATGAAATTCTCTGAAACACATCCCGGAAGTTCTTTGAAAAATTTTCCTGAAGTTCTCTGCAGAACTTCCCTAAATGATCTAGATATCGATTTGGATAAAAATTTGGATTTTACTGCCGTTCGTACAAAATGCGTTTGCGCACTTCCGCTTGATTCGACGCCATTTTACTGAATGTAGCAGGAATGTTAACATGTTGTACTACGAAATAGAGTGGAAAGTTTCAGCAGTCATATAAGTGAAACGTTTCAGCGATCCGTGAAATAATTCAAAATCTACACTGAAAGAAAAGTGTCAGAAATTTAACGTGGACAGGCTTATGTCACTATGCCAAGAAATCTGTGGACGCAGTGGACGCGAATGATATTTGTACGAAAGGCTCATAGCTTTTCAAGTGTACCCCACCTGCGCTTAATTGAGGACTGCTGTGAAAATTTGAAACTGGGATGAGATGTTAATCATTTCCGACCAAAAAGTGTCACACATCTGGTGGATAAAATCAAGATCGAGCTACGGAAAATGCCAACCTCAACTTTTCTGAAAGGTCAAGGGTCTGATTTTTTTACATGGTATGAAAAATCGAAAAAATGTTCCCAAACAAAAAGGAAAGTGAGTAAATATTGCTTTACTAACATTTACCGTTATAAACGTTGCCTGAATTTTATCCACATACGTTACAAACGATATAGTGGTACTGAGCCTATGTTTTGATTTGTTGTATTTTTATGAATCAATCGCTCAAAAAGTTCACAACCTGCTGTTTTTTTTTTATCTGAGAAGCTGATTTGATATAGAAGAAATGATTATTTATTCATGATTAAAGGGTGATACGGTCAAAATTTGGTCAAGGGAAAACGCGTGTAAATCGGTGAAATCGTTTATTTAAAAAATCAAATTAAATTTCTTTTTCAAGTTCAATTAGTATAAAATTCAGGAAAAATATTCAGTTAGGCTTCCGCTTTTCCAAATCCGAATTGCCGGGCCTTACTCTTGACCCCTGCCATCAGATTTTGTACAGCCACCTTGTCCACCTTCTTCGCCGCAGAAAGCCAGTTTGCCTTGAACTGCTGCTCGTCCATAGCAGTTTTTTTGGTCTTCTTTAGGTTCCGCTTGACAATAGCCCAGTATTTCTCAATTGGGCGGAGCTTTGGCGTGTTGGGAGGGTTCTTGTCCTTGGGAACCACCTGCACGTTGTTGGCGGCGTACCACTCCATGGCCTTTTTACCGTAATGGCAAGATGCCAAATCCGGCCAAAACAGTACGGAACAACCGTGTTTCTTCAGGAAAGGCAGCAGACGTTTATTCAAACACTCTTTAACGTAAATTTCTTGGTTGACAGTCCCGGAAGCTATGAAAATGCTGCTTTTCAAGCCACAGGTACCAAACCAAGATATTTCTTTGCGAACTTTGACAGTTTCGTGTGCTTGAAAATATTTGCTACCTTTCCCCTTCCTTTTGCCGTATAAAACTCCTGTCCCGGAAGCTGCTTGTAGTCGGCTTTGACGTAGGTTTCGTCGTCCATTACCACGCAGTCAAACTTCGTCAGCATCGTCGTGTACAGCCTCCGGGATCGCGCTTTGGCCGTCGTATTTTGTTTATCATCGCGATTTGCAAGTCGATAGTCCGGCTCGTTTTTTGGCTCGATGCACGGTTGTAGACGATACACCCAGCTTATTTGCGGCATCTCGGAGAGATAGGTTAGGGTTTCGCTTGAAACTACCGGCAACTCTCTTTGTCGTATCAGCGGCTTCCGGTTTTCGATTTCCCCCCGATCCAGACTTCCTGGCTGTCGACAAACGTTCCCCAAACACTTAAATTACATTTGTAACGGTTGATTTGGCAACTTTTAGCGATTTTGCCAACTTTGCGTGCGAGTAGCTCGGATTTTCGCGATGCGCGAGCAAAATTTTGATACGCTGCTCTTCTTGCTTGGACGGCATTTTGACAACTGAAGAGTGAATTCCAAAATCAAAATAGGAGCAACATTCTACACACACACACCTTCAAAATGAGGGGTGTTCAGGTTTTTTAAATGCAAAATTAAAGGAAATACGTCAAGTTGATATTGACCAAATTTTGACCGTATCGCCCTTTAGCACCAGTAAGTACCATAAAAACTGTTTTAGCCAGGTTGAAACGTTGAAAAATGGGTTTGGTGAGTTGGTTCTGGTTGGAAAATATTTGTCTCCTCCTAGCCTGAATATCAAGGCTTGAGTAATAGCTGCAGTACGTGACGGCGTATTTGGGTAGTCAGTGCTTGGCTGATAAAAAAAATAAACTTGGATATGGGACTGATATGCGTTTCACGGCATTGTATTGGCTCGAGAAGACATAGGACGTGTACCAGGTATACCTCATGACGAAACGCCACTGAAGTGTCTGATGCGAAAGGTCAATGGGAGAAAAAATTGGTTAACCGAAGCATAAAAGAAAGAAAACTACAAATTTTCGAATTGGATAAATGATTGTTTCCTTCATATTTTTTTGTTTATTGGTATCTCCAAAACTACAAATATATAAACACAGATTGTATAGATTTATGAATGTTAAATCAAATGTATTTTTGTTGATTGGGTTAAGATTGTTTGAGTTCTAACTCAAAATTTAGTGATAGTTGAAAGGGTTGAAACCGCTATTCTTTCAAAACATTAGATGTACTGTCTAACTTTTCAGCTGGATCATCAAGAAACTTGGTCTTAAATATTGCACCATAAGCATTCATTAGTTTCACTTATCTATGTTATTAAACCTACTCTACAGAAATCATCAGCTGAACTGATGATTGCGAGAGGTAACTCATTCCCATTTTCATAGCATCAAACTGCCTCGGGCACCTGTTTAAGGTATTTACGTTAATATGCTCATGAAAGTCGAGAAAATTTCCAACCAGAAAAATCCCCAGAAAGAACGGGAAATCAAACCCCCGCCACCTCCAACTAGGTTAGATAAACCGTTCTCTAACCGACTGATCCATCGGATACCCCGAATAAAACGTAAAGGATACGATTTTGTAAGTTAGTTTCATAACCAATCATTTAAATGTACTGCTAGTAGATAGGTACGCAAAATTTACAAAAAAATAGGTATCTTTCTGTTTGAAAACAGCCTCGTTTATTGAATTAAACTACATTTACAAAACTATCTATCAAAATTGAAAAGACAAGTTCAAACCCTCTGCTTTAGTCTTTAGTGTCTTTAGTCGCTCAAGCTTTTCCCGTTTTGCTTGTTGATTATGCCCACCGCTTACATCGCATGCTACCCATAGACAACACTAGCAAATAGAAGATAGTTCAAGAAACAGCCGAAACAGTGCGGTTATCAAAAATGTTGCGCGAGTAGCGATGTATCCAACTTCGTGGGTATTCGTTACTGGGAATCACCAAGCATCGCAGTTTTGCTCCTTCTCTTTCGATAGCTCCATTCATCATTTTCAGGTTGGCTAGAGAAGACACACTGACCCACAATCTCTACTACTACTTCTGGCTGGGTCGGACACCAACACCCAGAGCGGTATTTTCTCGCCTCCGTCATCATGGGTATTATGACTACATACATATATATGCGTGTGCATTCCTCTGCTGATGTGGTCACGGATGCTGCTACACAACAAGCGGAATCTGCGCGACACAAAGCAGATTAGCAGGCTTTCGCCGAGTGTAGTGCAGCATGCATTCCGCAGAAGCTGAAAATTTCATAATCTGTCTAGAGTAGCGTTGTTGTATCTCGCAACGACACCAGCAGATGAGCGGGAGAACGTCTTGAACGAAAGCAGCAGCCGGCGTCTTCATAACCGTTGGTTTTTTTAGGAATGCTGTAGGGGCCGTGCACAAACTATGTGAGGCTATCATCGTCATTTATTATAAGATTTATATGGTTTGAAAAAGCAGCCAGTTGATTCCAATTTCACACCGAATTCCAATACTAACGTGTTAAAATTTGAAGAACAAAGTCTCAAACTATTAGAAGAAAATTAGAATACAATTAGAGCAGAACGGGGATGAAGTTTTCAGCTACAATTAGGTTTCATTCCTGTTGAAAATTAAAAAACAATTTTGTAATACCGAATAATATTTTTGAATTAATCTACTTTCAAGTTTCTCGGAATTGTTTCATGTAAATTATGAAGTTATGAATTATGTGTGAGAGTATGAGATATTGACAACATCTTTGAATGTCTCATAGCATACATAAATTACATTATCGTTAATTTATTAAAGCCATGCCAATGTAGTCTTCACATTGGATTCTAGGAGAATATAGAATAAGTGATTAAGATTTCCCCAGTGACAAATGCCAGTGACTATGTCAAAGTTATGCATTCGGGGTAGGTGAAGACGAAGTACATAACTATATGTATGTGTATGTAGGAAGCCACCATCCTAGCGTGGGCCTTGCCCTGCATGCGGTTCCACTTAACAGAAAGATCATGCTTTGTTACCGTTCTAAATTCAACATACTGCTGTATGAAGGGCCAAAAAGGGTTGGGCAGGTCCGTAAGCAGAGACACTTACGCGAAACCTGCGGGAATAAGAGAATCTCCTTCCAGCAATATGATCCAACAAAACGAATAACAAAATACGCAATTCAATTAAGCTTTCCACTAGATGGTTTGTTTGAGAAAGGCGCGTCAAATTCATTACAACTGTTGGAGTGGAATGTAGCAATCATGAATGATAGACACATCCCCTCCTAGACTCCGGTTGGCCATCCACTCCATTGTCCAATTGAAACTTCAATGATGCCCTGATGCACCCTCCCATCCCAGTATTTATATGTTTTAAATCAATGAAATATAATCTGGTTCATGCAATATATATCAAATATGAAATATATGAATGAAATAAGTATATATAAGGAGTATGTAAATCGAGACGGAAAAATTGATAGCCTGTTCTGTATGTTTTCAAAACTGTATAGCTTGCTTGTCGAAATTTCCTTTCTGCTGGTTCTTGGGAGCAATAACATGTATTATTTTGCACTGCACCTCGAAGCAACCTAAACATAAAATCATATATGATGAAACATGAATGTATTCAATTAATAATATCTATGAATAAATATGATATGTAAGAAAATTTAAATATATAAAACGAAAATACATGTACATGTATACAACGTTGAAATTCCACATCCTGAAAATTTAATATGATAATAAGTAATATACAATGATATGATGAAAATAGTAAGATATAATAATATAAATACTAAATAGTATACATTTTGAAATAGTAAACATGTATGTACAAAATACATCAGACATCCATTGGTTTCTCTCTGAAAAGAAAAATCAGGTAGGCCCTAATATCTCAAATGTCCTGGAAAAGCTGAAAGACAGGTTAAATCATCACCATTATCATAGATAATATCATATCATTTAATATCTCAACATAAAATAAGAATCTGACGTTATAATGTCAAATAAAAATACGAGCAAGCCAGTAAACTATAGTAGAATATATATCCGTAACTTAGCTGGTCATCGAAAGACTTCCGCTGTTGCAGCTTCGATAAAATTAATATCTATTAAGAATTTGTTTTCTACAGTTATAGTCAAATAACATAATAAGTGTAAGTATAATATATATCTGTTATCCACTGGTTTGTAACTGAAACAACAAAGATTATATATGTTTTAATATCCTAATAGTCTTGGAAAAGCTGAAAACAGCAAACAATTATGAGAAATAAATTTTACATAAGCATGAATAATGCCCAAAAACGTAGATTAAGTAAAATCAGACAAAAAAAAAAGTCCGATAACTCTTATTGGTCTGGATCTATAAATGATAATGGGAAACAGGAAAGCAATGATTATAAATTATATAGTTTTGGTGAATAAGGGAAATGCTTTTTTGAGTAGAATTTGTCGTGTATAATGCTTCCTACATTTTTTTTCAGTGAAAATGGCATAGAATATAGATAAAATAGCGAAGGGTAGTTATAGTATAAAATGATAATACCAATTTTAATTGTACTCACATATCTACAGATTGTGATCCTGCTGCAATTGTAGACGGGCCCGCTCATGCACTACTAACCTTAGATAAATTATCACAACCACCGAAAAAACAAAATATATTTAAAATTATTTAAAAATACTTAGGAGTTCCTTGGATGACCTGAAATTACAAAGAATACTATATCTACAATATCGATGTGCTGCTGCTATAGTGGAAAAAATAATTGATGTGATATAACCACGATGGAACTGACTCTTAGCTTCGGGTCCTAGAATCCCTACTGAGCCCTTGCGGCACGTCAAGCCGGCCAGTTCAGCGCAAGGGAGGTGAAGACGAAGTACATAACTCGCTACAGTTTTTGAGTTTTTGAGACCGGGGAAGCTTCTTAAGATAGTAAAAGACCCCTCTCTTTTCTGAAAGGGGGGGCTCCCATACAAATTAAATACATATTTTCGCATAACTCAAGAACTAATCAAGCAAAGGAAACCACATTTATCATGTGAGAGTTTTTAAATGCAAGATATGTTTTTATGGTGGATTAAGACCCCTCCTCTCTCTGAAAAGGGAGGCCCCCTACAAATGAAACAGAAGTTTATGCATAACTCGAGAACTATTCAAGTCAATGGAACCAAATTTGGCAAGAAGAGGTTTTGGAAGGCAAGAAATATTTTTATGGAGGTTCGAGCCCCCTCTCATCTCTAGAAGGGGGCTCTAATACAAATGAAACTGAAATTTCTGCATAATTCGAGAGCTAATAAAGCAAATGGAACCAAATTTGGCATGTGGATTTTGAAAACAATAAATGTTTCTACGGTAGTTCGAGACCATTCCTCTCTCTGTTAGGGAGGTGCGGATGGGCTCCTATACAAAGGAAACACAAGTTTAAAACCCGAGAACTAATCATGTAAATGGAACCAAATTTGGCAAGTAGAGGTTTTTGAAGGCAAGAAATGTTTGATGGTCATGAAACACGAATTTCTGCATTTCTCGAGAACTAATCATGCATATGGAACCGCATATGGCATGTGGAGGGTTTTGGAGGAGATAAATGTTTCTATGGTAGTCAGAGACTCTGGAAGAGAGGGGGGGGGGGGGGGTTCTATACAAATGCAACACAAATGTCTGCATAACTCGAGAACTAGCCAAGTAGATGGAATCACATTTGGCAGATGGACGTTTCTGAAGGCAAGAAATACTTCTAAGGTGACTCGAGACCACTCCCCTTTCTGAAAGCAAAGCTCTCATAAAAATGAAACAAAAATTTCTTAATAAGTCGAGAACTTATCACGTTACTGGAACCAAATTTACCATGTGGATGTTTTAGAAGGCAAGAAATGTTTCTATTGTGGTTGTGACTTGAAAACCTATCTTTCTGAAAAGGAGGCTCCCATGCAAATAAAACACCAATTTCTGCATAACTTGAGAACTAATCAAGCATATCAAACCAAGTTTGGCAGGTGGACATTTTTGAAGAAAAGAAATATTTTTATGTTGGTTTGAGCTCCCTCCGCGTTCTGGAAGGGGCGACTCCCATACAAATGAAACACAATTTTTAGCATAATTCGAGAGCCAATGAAACTAATGAAACCAAATTAGGCATATTGAGGTTTTTCGAGGCAAGAAATGTTTCTATTGAAGTTCAAAACCACACCCCTTTTTTAAGGGAGTGGGAGGAGCAAGGCAATGATTGTATGGTGGTTTGAGAATCCTCTCCCTCTGGAATGAACGGCTCTCGTACAAATGAAACACAAATTTCTACCAAACATGAGAACTAAACAGGTCACAAAAACTCAAAACGTGTGATTCTCAGGGAAGTTTGAACAACTACTTAGTAAAAAAAAACTCATTAGAAAAAACAGCCATCAACGTGCCAGTTCTATTAAATTTTTATTCTTTTAGTTGGAAGCGTATCAGCGCTCGCACCGGGTTCAGCTAGTGTAGAATAAATTCCCGTTTTTTAAACAACGGGTGGGAGCGTTGAAGTTGAGCTTCTTTAAAATGTCTACGTCATTTACTCTTTGTCCAATAACATCGTGTATGAATGATACTACACACTTAGATTTTTCTTACAGAAATCTGTAAAGTTTTACCGAATTCTCAACAGCTGAACGTTCGGTAATTCGATTTAACGGATTTCGGTAAAATTTTACCGAAATCAGGTAATTTTTTACAGATATCTGTAAAATTTCACCGAAATCCGTAAAATCTGATTATCGAACATTCAGCTGTTGAGAATTCGGTAAAACTTTACAGATTTCTGTAAGAAAAATCTAAGTGTGTATAGCAAACTCAGGTTGTTTTTCAAGACCATATATTTTATGAACATACTCGAGATTCGTAAGAAGGTTACCGAAAAAAGTTGGGATTTACGCAAAGCATGCAATAAAAACTGTTTCTGCACTGGCTTATGTGTACACAAAAGTTTTCTTGTTGCACGGGGGATACGTTCCACTTTTAGTATGGAACCGTGTAAAAAAAGTCTAAATAGAGTTGATAAATTCACATGCTTAAACATTTTATATTGCTCCGATTTTGTTTGTACCTGGTCAATAATATTATTTATCATTTACATTATGGTCAATAATGTAATGGTCAAAATATATATTATTTTAATTTGAGTATTTACACCAAAAATTGTGATTTTTTTGAAAAACTGCCATATGATTACTCTTTGCCCAAAACGTGAAATGTGATTCGAATTAGGTCGATAAGTTGTTCCGTTCTGGAGTTATCGCCGCAAACAAATCGTGTAAATAAAAACCTTAGTGTATTCTGATATGGATCCCAAACCACGCTGCTGTGCTCAAGAAGGGGCCTAACATATATTTTGATGAACCCAAGCATATTACTTGCCTTGTAAATTATATTGTAATAGTGTTCTACAAAAGTGAGCTCGGAATTAAGTATGACTCTCGAATCTCTAACTTGATTGCATCTTTCAACTTACAGTGATGGTGTCTTGCCTTACACTGTGCTTTTTAGTGAATGAGACTAAGATCGAAACGAAGTACGATTCTTTCCGAATGAGGGGAAATATGCCAGCTTTTAGAGATGAGCTCAACAACCAAAACCTGGGTTTTACTAATTCCTTTGATAATGTTTTCAAAAATACTGTCAGTAAACCGTCAGGACTAGAGCTTCCATTTCCCGGCAGTTTTCGGCATCCCGGGATTCGGGAAATTTAAATTCTATTTCTCGGGAAATCCCGGGATCCCGGGAAAATTGTACATTTTCGACAAAATGGTGGGAATCGTTAATTGTGTTTTATTTCAGCATTAGTCATTGAATCAAATCATCAAATAAGCATTAACATATGGATAAAACGTTCGATTGATACATAAATATTATGCAATATACGCGAACATTGCAAAAGCGTCGATGAAACTTTTAACGACTGTTAATGTTCTTTTTGAAAATATACACGGGCGTTGAAGCTTACTCATGTTTAAGTACATACAACTCAAATACGCAAAAAAAAAATTTACTTTTCAGGAAAACTGATAGCTTATGAAAAAAAAAATTAAGAATGATATTCATTAATTGTCAAAATTAAACGGTCAGTGCTAAGTTTACACCACTGATAATGAATTTCAGCGAACGAACGGCACACAAATATCAGTGATTTGTATCGGCCGTAAATATTGTTTGCTTCAGCTTGTAATGTTGGGTAAATGCAACAGATATTCGGTTCATGAAGTCACTTAAACTCGCAAAAACGTAGGTTTCTTTAAGATATGATTCGAACTCAATAACATTCCTTGCCAGTAAGAAAAGGAATCACTCTCTCCATATACCAATGATTAATATAGATATATTTCTACTGTTTTGGCATGAAATAATTCCCAGGATCCGAGAATCTCGGGAAATGAGAGAATCCTGGGATTTTTTATCTCGGCACATCCCGGGATTGATGCTCTAGTCAGGACCAGCTCCTTCAAAAGCGTCTAATGTGCTTAAAAAAAAGCCAATTTCGTTGACGGATACATTATCAACAGTCACATTTAACGAAGGTTCAGGAAGATATGAGAAAAATTGCTAATCTCGGTCCTTGTCGTCACGAGTTGTGTAAAAATCTTGAAAAAAAATCAGCAAATAAGTTTGTCGTTGAATTTCTTTGTTGCAAAATTTCTCAACTGTTTTTGATCTTTACTCAAGGCTGAAAAACGATTTTGGGTCTGATTTAATATTAGTTTCAGTTGTTCTTTTATACTCCTCATGTACGATCTTCATTTCTAAATTCAGTTGATCACAGATAGTTGAATATATTGTGAGGTTCATATCGTTTTTTTTCTTTTTAATAAGCTTTGTTACTTTTTGCTTTCTATTTTTGAGATTTATAATTTTTTTACTATACCACATCGTATTCGTATTCGGTCTTCTTCTATGTCTTTGTGGTACTGAAATCTTTACTATATCGTAGATGTTTGGATAGAATGCAAATCAGACCTGCTCTGTTGCCGAATTGCGAATTATGGTTTGCCAATCAATCGAGTATAGTTTGTTTTAATTAGATTGTAGTCTGCTTGCTTAAAATCGAAATAAATTTCGGATAAATCGTTATCCAACACTGTGGCGTTGTCATGCCTGAAATTGGAATATTCAATAGCAGTATGAAATGCTTGATTTTCCCAAAGAGGAGCTGCTGCCTCAATAATCATCGGTCATATTTGTCAGCCATTGTTCTGATCTCGTACATGATTTATTCGATTGAGTCCAATCTCCGCAATTTTTTTCAAATAGAGTAAGGTGCCTTTCAATTTTCTCCAACTATTGGTATTAAAAGAGATTCATTTTGATCATATACTAGAAAATCAGTAGCACTTTGGTTAAAGTCACCATAAAAGAGAATATTAAAGGCAGACTTAAATATTGACATAATACTTTCAGCAATATTAAGAAACAGTTTGTATGAATCAAGTTTTGCACTTTCTGCACTGCTCCAAAAACATGAATTTGATTTCCGATCAACGATGTAGCCCAGACATGGTCAAATTCCTTGTATTTTTTAAAGTGATTTCTTCTGATACACAATCAGATGAAATTGCAATGATTATGCCACCACCGGATTTCTTATTGGATAACGATTTATCTCGATCGTCTTTATATACATTAGACTTATCGGCAAAAATATCAGAACTTTTAATGCTCGAATCCCAACAAGTCTTAGTGGCTGAAATAACAGAGTAGCTACAACCAGCAACACGTCTATAAATTTGATTAATCTTTAACGCACTTTTCATTATCTTAAAATTTTGGAAATAGATTGTTATTTCCTTACTTTCTCACTCACGTGTTGAGACGAGTTGGTTTGATTGCGAACCGATGTCAAGTTTGGGACAGTATTATACTTTGCATTTTCTGCTAGATCGTTGTCCTCCAGAGGGCCAGTCAATTCTTGGTAAAACACGATGTTCTATGCTGTATTCGATTGTCGATGAGGAACTCAAGAATTTAAAGGGCGATACGGTCAAAATTTGGTCAATATCAACTTGACGTATTTCTTTCAATTTTGCATTTAAAAAACCTGAACATCCCTCATTTTGAAGGTGTGTGTGTGTAGAATGTTGCTCCTATTTTGATTTTGGAATTCACTCTTCAGTTGTCAAAATGCCGTCCAAGCAAGAAGAGCAGCGTATCAAAATTTTGCTCGCGCATCGCGAAAATCCGAGCTACTCGCACGCAAAGTTGGCAAAATCGCTAAAAGTTGCCAAATCAACCGTTACAAATGTAATTTAAGTGTTTGGGGAACGTTTGTCGACAGCCAGGAAGTCTGGATCGGGGGGAAATCGAAAACCGGAAGCCGCTGAGACGACAAAGAGAGTTGCCGGTAGTTTCAAGCGAAACCCTAACCTATCTCTCCGAGATGCCGCAAATAAGCTGGTGTATCGTCTCACAACCGTGCATCGAGCCAAAAAACGAGCCGGACTATCGACTTACAAGAAGGTAGTGACTCCAAATCGCGATGATAAACAAAATACGACGGCCAGCGCGATCCCGGAGGCTGTACACGACGATGCTGACGAAGTTTGACTGCGTGGTAATGGACGACGAAACCTACGTCAAAGCCGACTACAAGCAGCTTCCGGGACAGGAGTTTTATACGGCAAAAGGAAGGGAAAGGTAGCAGATATTTTCAAGCACACGAAACTGTCAAAGTTCGCAAAGAAATATCTGGTTTGGCAAGCCATCTGTACCTGTGGCTTGAAAAGCAGCATTTTCATAGCTTCCGGGACTGTCAACCAAGAAATTTACGTGAAAGAGTGTTTGAATAAACGTCTGCTGCCTTGCCTGAAGAAACACGGTTGTTCCGTACTGTTTTGGCCGGATTTGGCATCTTGCCATTACGGTAAAAAGGCCATGGAGTGGTATGCCGAAAACAACGTGCAGGTGGTTCCCAAGGACAAGAACCCTCCCAACACGCCAGAGCTCCGCCCAATTGAGAAATACTGGGCTATTGTCAAGCGGAACCTAAAGAAGACCAAAAAAACTGCTAAGGACGAACAGCAGTTCAAGGCAAACTGGCTTTCTGCGGCGAAGAAGGTGGACAAGGTGGCTGTACAAAATCTGATGGCAGGTGTCAAGCGTAAGGCCCGGCAATTTGGATTTGGAAAAGAGGAAGCCTAACTGAATATTTTTCCTGAATTTTATACTAATTGAACTTGAAATAGAAATTTAATTTGATTTTTTAAATAAACGATTTCACCGATTTACACGCGTTTTCCCTTGACCAAATTTTGACCGTATCACCCTTTAGTACAAAATATTGAACCTCCACATCGAAAGGTTCGATTTAAATCTGCTTCAGAAGAACTCTTAATTTCGTTAAATGTTCTTGTTTTTTTTTTTAATTTAGTTTAAACAAAGGTTCACTTAAAGTCAACCTAATAGTGCCACGGAACGATTAAGAGAAGTTGTCAAGTTAATCATCAATGCTTGAGAAAGAAAGAAAAAATCGATAATATTTTGAGAAACTTGACTCATCAAGGGACAACTTAGCATCAACATTAATCAAGCTGATGAGCGAATAGCAATGCATTTAACATTTTAATCTTTGCTTTGATCAAAAAAATGTAGTTTGTCCCATACTCAATTTATCTTCCTAATTTGCATGCATTTCAAACTGGTCCCTAACTCCACTCACGTAACTATCATAATAAATACGCTATCATTAATCCGACACCAAATAAACATTATGGATCAACTAACTTTTGAACAGACCCGTGTCAAAGTCGACGCGAACCGTCAATAATGGTGTTTACTTTTCGAAAGCACCATTTATTGTCATCAAACAAGACATAAGTATACAGGTATATTTATTTTGCTTTTGAAGCAAACCCGGCCGCAACCTAGTTTCTGTCTTCTCGTTTGATCGCTCATTTCAAAGCTCCTCATGATTGATACAAATTGACAGCACCAAGGGACGACCTCGTCACACCTTCTTTACCGCTGTCGGCGGCGTCGGTTACGACGATCAAAATCAACGCTACCGCCGACGATGACACATTTCGTGCGTGCGGCACTGTGCACTCGACTCAGTTCACGCTCACTGGGTTGCGTTGCATAAGAATACTATGATTTGATGTCAACTAGGGGTTGGCCCGCAACAAATAACCAATATGTGGCTAAAACCGAAAATTGCAGCGAATGATTGCATTAAATGGAACTAAATAGACATTTTACTATGCAGCAGTTTGATGTTGATGTTCGCCCTCATGCATATATGTCAACAGGTCACCTACATTGTGGTTGCTCTCAACCGCATCGCACAGAAGTTATTTCAGTCGACACTTGAAAGCATATTGACTTGTTACTATTTTTGTACCAACCATATCGCCATAATGCCACACGATGCACACAAAGTCGCATTCTGACAAGCGTGGTAGTCGTTGGTTTGTGGCACACATTTGCTAACATTACAGCAATCAACTCAACTCAAAAACAACACCACCCGCATCTTTACACAAACACAAGTTTTGCATAAACATGCAATAGCGTAACTGCATCCATTGAGCAATCAGTAATAGATGCTCTTTTTGCCGGAAGATTACCCATAGACTTTACGGTTGTTGACAGAGGCATTTTGATCCACCACAGCTAGCTATTGACTGCAGCGATATTTCGATCTTTTGCTGCCATTGACGATTTAAAACGAATAAGAATATTATTCAAATGAAATATGGAAAGAATTTGTATGTTGTAACTTTTAATTGATTTTGCAGGTCTGCTTCGAGCATCAGCTGTAAATGGTTGAGTCGATGCTATGTAGCTTACTATTTTATTTATCAAGGGCATAGCGCATTATATATTGTTCGGTGGCGGGAGTGATTGGGTGATCCTAGAAACAGAACAATCAAACTGCCTTTTATTGAGATGTGGTGGAGCGATGTTGTGGATAATGAATAAGGTCTACACTACTCGCCGTATAACCATAGGATCACGTAGAATCTTATCACACATTGTGAGTTACCCCAGAAGCATCCATACGGTTGGTATAAATCGGTTCAAATCGGACACTCGCATCAGTAGACGTCGCTAAAATTCAGTGTATCTTTTACCAACATGAACCTTCCTGCCAATCCAACCGCTTTATCCAACACCCCAGTGATTTTTCGTGAAAGTGGCCAGGACTTCTCGGAATCACGTCAACCCATTATATTTTCGATGATGCTCCTTTGCTGCCGGGCGGATTTCTTATTATTCAAATGAAATTTTAAAATGTATTTGTATATTGTTAATAAATTGTAAATACATTTCATTGATTTTGCAGGTCGGCTTCGAGCATCAGCTGTAAATGGTTGAGTCGATGCTGTGTAGCCTATGTGATGAGCCGATGTCGTAGTGAGTTGCCCCAGCAGTTGTAGTGACATAGAGAGTTGCCCACCAGCATCCATACTGTTGGTATAAATCGGTTGAAATCGGACATCTGTACTAACACTCAAATTTTTCAGCAGACGTCGGTAAAATTCAGCGTATCTTTCACCAACACGAACCTTGCTACCATTCCAACCCTTTTATCCAACATCCCAGGGATTTCTCGTGGAAATGGTCAGGATTTCTCGAGATCACGTCAACAAAATCCCAGATTTCCTTACGACATTTATATCAAAACTGTGATCGCATTACTTATTACAGTGCATCCTAATCCAACGAACGCTGTATGATGTATGATATTTGGTACCACCCATTGTAGCACGGAAACTAAGTCCGACAGCAGTGAGCTCTCCTCGCTGCTAGACTTGATCAAGCTTTAATAACCACTGATTATCCTAATCATGCCATTGTATGAAGGGCCAAAAAGGGGTTGGGTGGATCGATAGGCAACATCACTTGTACGTATCCACAGGGATATAAAGAATCTCCTTCCAACAACAATATTGAACAATTGGTCAAAAGAGTAAGCTATCTAACATGAGGATCCAACGAACCCTGGCCTATTAACAAAATGTTCCTCAATTGAGCTTCGTGGGAGCGCAGAGGTAAACACTATCCCAAAACAAATAACAAAAGGTACACATTCTTTCCAATTGCCATATGATTTCAAGAACATGGCTGGCACCGTTATTGATCAGTAAAATATGTAAATCATTGAAACTTGGGCAGCCAATCCTCGCCCATTCAATTTACTAAGCTGTAAATACTTCAAATCAATTTTACATAGGAGGGATAAGTTGTGCTTGAAGTAATAAAGTATGACAACTACGATTTCCTAAATTTGTATTGTTATCATATTATTGCCCAGAATCAACACACCCAGGTATGAAAATCTACAGACTCAATCATATTTTGAATCATGTTTTTCTATAGATTTGAATATTGTTTAGCTCATAACTCATAAAATATTCTAATAATGGTCATCTTATACTACTCCAAAATAGTCTGAAAAAAACAACCATAAAGTTCTTCAGGATACACTAAGGCTTGCAGATTATTGAAGTCTCTTGCAGCTCAAACAATTAATAGATTACAGTGAGATGGTTTTGCCATTCAAAATGGTGATACGCCATACGAAAATCATATGGCAAACTACCACTAAGGAAGAGAGATACAATTGGCTGCCACAGATTGATTTTCACATTCGGGGTCTTCTTTACAAAAAAAAAAACAGTATCCGAGATCCTTTGGCTAACAATATAGCGCTGTCCGTATATAAATTATTAAAGAACAAAATCTTAATTTAATCAGTAACGAGAGATTAGTTTTCATCCACTTCTCTGGACATACATTTCAATTTACTTTCATAGCTTCATTTAACAACATTCTAACAAGCCTTCTAACATTTTTTTAGTCCAATAGTTCTATAGCATTTGAATAAATCCCGATTCGAAGTAAATTTGGACGCATTCAAGTGATCATAACTCAAGAACTAGAAAACATACACGATTGATCAAAACGTCAAACAAAAAGGTATTAATTTAGGCTTCTAAACGATATATAACAAGTTATTAGATTTCACCGTTTCGAACGAACTGTTGCACTTTACTTGTGATCGATTCCATCATGATCTAAACAGTTGCTGATGACACTGTACCGGCAAAATTATTCCACTTTAAACGCATTTGTTGTGTATTTTTCACTTCTTTACCGCATCCTCAAAGTTTTCGCTTGACAATATTTTTCGATCAGTCTGAACTCAGGGCAACTCGGAGGATTAATCTCTTTGGCGACGAAATTAACATTGTAGCATACCATTCTAGTACCACCTTGGAGTAGTGGCAGCTGGCTAGTTCCGGCAAAACATAACGTTGGTCTTGTGTTGCCGAGTGAAGGGCAAAATCCGCTATTTCAGAACTCTTTAATGTAGACCTTCGACCTTGATTTTAAGGGCACTACTGCAGATTCCTCGAAAAATCATTAATTTCCGAGCAAACTTATCAGCAACAATAAATTTATACCTGGAAGGGACATCCCCACGACCAGTTGCCAGGTAAAATTTTCGTCCAGGGATTTGTTTATAATCCATTTTGACATATGTTTCGTCATCCATTAAAATACAGCCATCAAATTTCGTTAAAACTTCGTACGTATAGTAATCGAGCTCGCTTTTTGGCCACTAGAATTTTGTTTAAGAGACCCATTCGGATGTTTACTGGCACAAAAAGACTTATATCCTTGTCTTGAAAGGATGTTACGCATGGTGGAAATCGTATCCCGACTAAGAGGGAACAACAAAATTATTTCAAGTTTTGTTATTCAGTTACGCTGTTTTTATAACATAGTTTGTTAGAATTTAGATCGCGGATGTTGTTAAAATAACAAAAATAGTAACAAAAAATCTTCTACAGGTAACAAAATTATAGCAAACTATGATATAGATATAACATAAACAAAACAAACTTTGTAACAGTTTTGTTACGATATAGCAAAATCATATCAGCTAGTGTTAGAATTCATTTATTTCTTCACGCAGATTGTGTCTCCTATGGCATTATATCTTAATTTGTTATACAATTTTCCAGATGAAAACGTCTTAAACAAATTTATATCTTAATCAGTTAGTCTTAACAAGGTTTGTTATAATTTTGTAACTTTTATGTTATACCCTCCTGGTCGGGATGTCTTTGCCAAAATCACGTATGAACACCTGGGTTGCCTTTCACGTACCTTA
>JASCZW010009625.1:0-41291 GCA_034211315.2 Aedes japonicus | reverse complement strand
GGTTCGGTCGCTTGCGCAAGAACCGCCGCCGCCGAATGGAGATGGGCCCTTCTTTTTATGGACATTTAATGAGTGGCCTTCGCGAAAATTTAAAAGAAGGCGAACGGAAAAAATAAATCGAAAACCCATTACCATCTTTGTTTATATGTACGTGTACTATCCCCAGTGTCCTCTTTTGATTGGAAATGTCTGATGTGTGCTTTTTTCTTCCATTCACAGGTCCTTGCATTCACCGAGTCGAGTCGAGCAAAGAGTTGCACATATGCCTACGTACCTGTGCTACATTAGCTGCTAGGGCGGCATGAGCAAAATCATTATGGTGAGTTTGGCGACAGAAAGTGTTTGTAGATCGTGGGATGAACATACCGTCTTTACATGAGATTCGTACATTATTTCCATTTGCAGAACTTTTATGAAAAGTGTGAGTTCTTTTTTTTTCGATCAGGCATTTAATGAAATTATTTCTAATGTGGTGCTCAATAGAGATTTCTAATGAAGAAATCGAATTGAGAAAATCATATGTAATGCATGTATGATAAAAGGTTAACAAACAATAGGTCTAATGGTTAAACTAGCATTCGTCTGGAATGGTTCCAAAAACTGTGAAGGTTGGCTTCAGTTTTTGATACGATCTAATGGACCAGTATTTTGTCGATATAGAGCGGAACTTACATCGCTTCTTAAATAATAAAAACTAGCTGAACCCGGTGTGTGCGCTGCTACGCTTGCAACTAAATGAAGGACAATTTAATGTTACTGGCACTTTTATGGTTTTTTTTCGGAAGTTTTTTTTTGAATACGCAGGGGTTCAAACTTCTATCAAAACATGCTTCTTACCCGAGAAATACACGTTTTGTGTTTAAGTATCCTGGATAATTCTCATTTTTGGTAAAAATTTGTGTTTCATTTGTATGGGAGCCCTCCCTCCAAGAGGGGGTGGTTATTCAAACCACCATACAATGACCCCCCACATGCCGAATTTGGCTCCATTTGCTTGATTACACAGAAAAAAATAATTAATTTTAACAAGCGCATAAAATTTCCCCTCGTTGAATTCTAAACCAAAGCAAGCGTAAACAACGATATTGTTTGCAATTGATGGAAATCTTCCATACAATAGACGCAATTTAGGCGAAATACAGCTTTCAAATGATTTTCGTGTTTCGTGTAAATACACGAATTATCCCAGTAATTTCTGTCATATCTAGCATTCCCTTTTTAGATAACACATAAAATTCAATGTTTCTTTTTATCTGTGTAGTTCTCGAACTATCATGGGGCTCTTCGATTATAATGAAAATTTGAGTTTCATTTGTTTGAACCCCCTGCCCTTTCAAAAAGGGGAGGGGTCTTGAACCACCATAGAAACATTCTTGCCTTCAAATTCGATTCGATTTGCTTGATTAGTTCTCGAGCTATGAAGAAATTTGTGTCTCATATGTATCAGAGCCCCCCTTCCTGAGAGAGTAGGGGTCTCAAACAATCATAAGAACCTTCTCCAGCCCCAAAAACCCCTTCATATAAATTTTCACGTTGACTGGTTCAGAAATTTCCGAATCTATTAGGGTCTGACAGGCTGACAGACAGACAGACAGAAATTCATTTTTATGTATATAGAAATCTACCCTCCATAAACCTCCACATGCCAAATTTGTATCCATTTGCTTGATTTGTTCTCGAGTGATGCTGAAATTCGTGTTTTATATGTATAAGAGACCCCTCTTTCAGTGAGCGGAGGAGTTTCAAACCACAATAGAAACATTTCTTGCCTTCGAAAACCTCCACATGCCAAATTTGGTTCCATTAACCTGATAAGTTCTCGAGTTATTCAGAAATTTGTGTTTCATTTGTATAGAAACTCCCCTCCTGCCCCCTTCCAGATGGCGGAGGAGTCTCAAACTTCCATAGAAACATTTATCTCCTCCTAAAACCTCCGCGTGCCAAATTGGGTTCCATATGCTTGATTAGTTCTTGAGTTATGCACAAATTTGTGTTTCATTTGTATGAGAGCCCCCCTCTTACAGAGAGTCGAGGGGTCTCGATTTTCTTTAGAAACATTTCTTGCCTTCAAAAACCTCTACCTGCCAAATGTGGCTCCATTATCTTGATTAGCTCTCGAGTTATGTAGAAGCTTTTGTTTCATTTGTATGGGAGCACCGCCTCCCAACCTAACAGAGAAAGAGAGGAGGGGTCACGAACTATCGTAGAAACATTTATTGCTTTTAAAATCCCCGCATTCCAGATTTGGTTCCATTTGCTTTATTAGATCTTGAGTTATGAAGAAATTACAGTTTCATTTGTATGACAGCACCCCTTCTAGGAGAGGAGAGGGGTCTCAAACCACCATAAAAACATTTTTTTTCTCCAGAAAACCCCACATGCCAAATTTGGCTCCATTTGGTTGATTGGTTCTTGAGATATGCAGAAACTTCTGTTTCATTTATACGAGAGCCGCCTTTTCTAGAGAGGGGACTACCATAGAAACATTGCTTGCATCCAAAACCTTCCGCATGCTAAATTTGGGTTCCTTTGCTTGATCAGTTCTCGAGTTATGCAGAAATTTGTGCTTCACTTGTATGGGAGCCCCCTCTTTCCAGAGAAGGGAGGGGTTTAAAACCATCATAAGAACCTTCCGGTGTCCAAGACGAATCCAACAAAGCAAAAATCTTGCCAAACGGTCCTTCCGCTCGCGAGTTAAATCGTGACAAAAGAAACCCCAACTCATTTTTATTTATATAGATAGATAAGAAGCCTTTCAAAAACAGTTTTTGTACTTTTATATGATGCATAATACATAAGAATTTCTTGATGTTTTTAATAAAAATATTTGTATAAATTTATTTATTTTGATCTATAATACTGGTGAGTTCTTATAAACTACTAGCTGAACCTGGTGCGAGCCTAGCTACGCATGCAACTAAATGGATGGAAATAGAACTGGCCATTTATAATATTTCTTTTCTGAATTGATTTGGTTAAAATATTGTCATTTGCAATTTCTGTAAAAAAAAACGGGTTGTGTTTTTAATTTAACGCTTAGATTAGTAGTTTTTACCGGTTTTTCTTTCTGTTTAGATGCATTTCATAGACATAGATTAATTTTTTGTGCATAATGTAGCACTGAGTGTAACTCAAGCATCCCCCATTCATGACTTATAAGGGGTTCAAACTTCTATCAGAATATGCTGCCTACCCGAGAAATTTATATTTTGTGTTGCATAGGTAATCCTCATGTTTGGCTCAAATTTCTTGTTTTTTTTGTTTGAGAGAGCCCCTCCCCCACAAGAGTGGGTTACCACACAAGAAACAAATTCAGCCTTCAAAAATCCCCACATGCCATTCATTTTCTTAATTAGTTCTCGAATTATGCAGAAATTTGTGTTTTATTTATATGGGAACCCCCTTTTTAGACAGGAGAGGAGTCTCGATCCATCATGAAAATTTTATCCGGCGCCAAAAACCCCTGCATACACATTTTCATAACAGAAGGGATCAAAGAGGAGAAGGGTTTCAAACCACCGTAGAAACATTTCTTGCCATCTAAATCCTCCACATGTAAAATTTGGTTCCATTTGCTTGATTAGTTCTCCAGTTACGCAAAAATAAAATTATGTTTCATTTGTATGAGAGCCATCGATTCCTGATAGGGGAGGTGTCTCGAACCAGCATAGAAGCAATTCTTGTCTTCAAAAACCCCCACATGCCAAATTTGGTTCCATTTGTTTGATCAATTCTCGAGTTATGCTGAAATTTGTGTTTCATTTGTTTGGAATCCCCCCCCCCTCCTCCTTGCAGAGGGAGGAGAAATCTCGAACTTTCAATAGGATTTTTCCTCGGACACAAAAACCCCTGCATTCAAATTTTAATAGCTGTAGGGATAGTTCTCAGGTTTGGTTGAAAATTCTGTTTCATTTGTGACAGAAGAGTTTCCAGACAGAAGAGGGTTCTGGAACCGCCACTAAACATTTCTTGCCTTCAGAAACTCGCCCATGCCAAATTTGGTTCCGTTTGTTAGATTAGTTCTCGAGTTATGTAAAAAAATATCTGTTTCATTTGTATGACAGCGATCCTTTCCTGATAGGAGAGTAGTCTAAAACTTCCATAGAAACATTTTGAACCCCCAAAAACCCCCACATGCCTAATTTGGTTCTTTTTGATTTACTATTCCTTGAATTATGCTGAAATGTGTGTTTCATTTGTTTGGGAGCCTCCCTTTCAGAGGATGGAGGGATCTTGAACTACCTCAAGACCTTTTCCCGGGACCAAAAACCCATGCAAACAAATTTGCATAGCAGTAGGGATAGTATTCATGTGTTTGTGTTTCATTTGTATGGGAGCCCACCTTTCCAGAGAGAGGAGGGGTCTTGAATAACCATAAACACATTTCTTGCCTTCAAAAACGTGCCCATGCCAAATTTGGTTCCATTTGCTTGATTTGTTCTCGAGTTATGCTTAAATTTGTTTTTCATTTGCATGGGAGCCTCATTTTGTAGAGGCGGGAGGGGTCTGAAACCACCATGAAAACATTTTTCGCCTTCACAAACCTCCACATACCAAATTTGGTTCCATCTAAATAATTTGTATGGGATACCCCCCCCCCCCCCCTTTTATCCTTCCAAAATCTCCACATGCTAGATTTGACTCCATTTGCTTGATAAGCTTTCGAATTATGCATGAAATTTGTGTTTCATTTGTATGGAAATCCCCCCTTTTCGCAAAAAATGGTGGGTCTCAAGTCACCTTAGAAACATTTTGCACGTTCATAAGCCTTCACTTGCTAAATTTGGATCCATTTGCTTGATTAATTCTCGAGTTATGCAGATATTTGTGTTCCATTTGTATGAGATCCTCCCCTTTCAGAAAGGGGAGGAGGCTCAAACTACAATTGAAATATTTCTGGTCTTCAAAAACTTCCACATGCCAAATTTGGTTTTATTTTCTTGATTGGTTCTCGAGTTATGCAGAAATTTGTGATTCATTTGTATGGGAGTCCCCCTTTTAAGGAAGGAAGGTGTCACTTACTATCTTAAGAACCTTCCCTGGTCCTAAAAACTCCTCCTTAAGAAATTACACGCCGATCGGTTCAGTAGTTTTCGAGTCTATTAGGTTCAGACTGACAGACTGACAGACATACAGACAGATATCCATTTTTATATGTATACATGATTAAGAGTCTTCAAATAAAAAACCATGAAATTACATGACATAATATGTACCACAAAACCACGAACTTCTAAGCCGTGATATTATTGATAACTGCAGCATTACTTCGAAGAGGTAAGCAATTTATGTTAACAGTGGCATTTTAGGGTTAAAAAAGAAGAATGAGTAGTAGAGAATAAAAGAAAAAACTATATTATAACAACGGAACTTATACATCCAGATCCTAAAATCAGAGAGCAAACAATTATTTTTTGAGTGTACTCTAAATTTTTGGTACAAATTTCTGAATACAATTTGCCGGAGTCTGAGAGTTAAATATTTTTTATGTAGGACTGCGTATTTGTTTTCTATACTGGGGTACAATTTTTAAACAAAATAATACTGTGACCGTCACGAAAAATGGTCACGTTTTAAGCGTTAATATCTTAGCCGTTTCTCAAAAAAAAATTAATATAATCAAAATGTTTGCCCCAATCGATTGGAAATATTTCTACGCCTCGATGTCAATATCGAAAACTTTGGTATCTTAACATTAACATTGAACTATTTAAAATAACGCAAATATAAAATGATGTCTTATAACCTCGTTTTGCAGCAAACGGTAAATTTACTACATGCCAAGTATTTTCCTATCACAGACTTCAAACGTAAGTAAGGGGGATCTCATATGCAGCAGTGAACAATATAAAGGGGCACACCTTCGCGATATGCTTCATTAGAAAACACGGGCCCTCTGCAACATTATCATCGAGTGGGACCGGTACCGCCCAAAACAGCATGACGTAACACAGTGCGGTAAGTGTCTAACGTTTGGTCATGGGACCCGAAACTGCCAAATGTAGCCCCGGTGTGGAAAGTGTGCCGGAGCGCATGGATTGTGCCCCGATGGATGAAGGTGCCTCATCAAAGTGCGCCAACTGTGATGCTAACCACGAAGGCAGCAACCGAGCCTGTCCCAAACGAGCGGAATATTTGGCCATCCGCAAGCAGGCGTCCACCATGTCTTGGCCTGGTCAACGCCGCCGCCACCTCCAACTTCCCGGCGCTCCGGTACCAAGTGCCGAATCGTTATTCGCGGCTGTCGCCACCGCTCCCATGCCGGCTCCTCCTCAAGACTGGGGCAATCCAAGTTGCAGTACCTCCACGCAACCACCCGTCGATGGACAGCTCTACGACTCGGAGCAAATGGTCGAGTTCGTTCAAGAGCTCTACCGCCAACTACGTTCTTGCCGCTCCAAAGAGGAACAGCTCAAAGCTGCCACATCCGTGACGATGAAGTTCCTATGCAAGCATGGACCGAATCGCACCTCAGCATTCTCCATTGGAATGCTTGCTCCATCCGGAACAAAACTATTGAGCTCGGTGACTTCCTTATCAGGAAGGCCATCGACATCGCCATCGTCACTGAGACACATCTCAAGCCGGAACTGAACATGTTCATCCCTGGATATCGGATTGTGCGACTTGATCGTAGCGGCCCTAGTGGAGGAGTTGCGATCGGCCTGCGCTACAACATCAACTGTCATCTACTTCCGAGCTTTCAGATGCAGTCCATCAAAGCCATTGGAGTCGAAGTCGAAACTGCCGTCGGCCCTATCACCATCATCGCGGCCTATTGTCGCAAGCAAGCCAGCACCGTCAATGGGACAACAACAATACTATGAATCGACATCCGCAAGCTAACTCGTAGGCAGGGGCAGTTTATCATCGCCGGCGACATGAATGTGAAACACGAAACCTGGGGTAACACCCGGTGGAGCCGGAACGGAATAATTCAGCAGGAAGACGAAGAGGGACTTTACACCCGGATACTCCCACCCGGTGGAGCAGATCCGGAATCCATTCAACAATCGACATCTTCCTCACCAACGTGGGGAACAACATCGCCCAGCCAATCATACACTAGGAGCTTAGCTCGGACTACTATCCGGTGGTGGCCGACGATGGCTCCTCGGTCAACCAGCATCGGATCACCAGACGGAACTCCCATCGCGCCAGTTGGGAGAGCTTCCGACAACACATTGACGGCAACATCGATCTCAACATGTACCTTGATTCGGTTGATGGCATCGAACGGTAGCTGCTGAGCATCAAGCAACTCTTAGGCAGTAACGGGAGTAACATGTACCAGAGATTCATCAGGTGAGCAACTCTGTACCCATTGATAGACCCACTGAAGATTTAATACAATTGCGAAACACCATCCGAAGGCAATACCAGCGAACTGGTTTGTCACAGTTAAAAAATCACTGTAATCGAGTGACGAAGATTATTAAGGCCAGAATGGTGGACCTTAAGAATAACAATTTTTCCGACAAAATCCGCTCTCTCCCAGATTGTGCGAAGCCGTTCTGGAAATTGACAAAAATCTTAAAAACTAAACCAAGACCCATACCACCGTTGATCCCACTTGACAGCAATGGCTCCAAGGATTGCTTAATACCTCCTGCAGAGAGGGCTGCTGAGATAGGTCAACACTTCGCCAGCTCCCTCAATCTTGGACAAAACATCGTCAGTCCGCATGAAGCTACCGTTAGCGAGCTTCTAAACAACATCCATCTAAGTCCTAATGATTTTTCGGAAGAGTTGAAGATCTCAGCTGACGAATTGATGACCTACATCAAAACGTCTAAGAACATGAAGGCACCAGGTTTTGATAACATCATGAACTTGAAGCTCAAGCAATTGAGCCCCCAGTTCTACGCGATGGCGATGATTTTCCAACCAATGTCTGCGACTTAGCTACTGCCCCTCGTGTTGGAAATCAGCCGAAGCCATCCTAATCCAGAAACCTGGGAAAGGTCCTTCATGTTCTAAGAGCTATAGGCCCATCAGCCTTCTCCCAGGAGTATCGAAACTGCTTGAAAAAGCTTAACATCTTGCTCGACGAGCAGTTTGGATTCCGACGTGGTCGCTCAACAGTGCACCAACTTAACCGAGTAACCAACATCCACAAACGGAACAAGTCTGTGGCGAAATCATCTGCCATGGCACTTCTCGATATCAAAATGGCCTTTGATAACGTGTGGCACGATGGCCTGGTGTACAAGCTAAAACGATACAATCTTCCCATCTTTCTGGTGCAGAAAATTGAAAATTATCTGTCGGACAGAACATTTCGTGTTTCGCTGCAAGGTGCAGTTTCCGATGCACAGGAGATCTCCGCCGGTGTTCCGCAGGGAAGTATACTAGGTCCACTTCTGTTCAAGCTTTTCACCTCGGCCATACCCCCGCTCCCTGAAAATGGCTCTATATCGTTGTTCGCCGATGATACCGCAGTCGTCCACAATGGTAGGGCAACAAGAGCGCTTACATCGAAACTGCAACGAAGACTGAATGTCCTGTCAAAATACTTCACTGATTGGAAGACCTGTATCAACGCAGGTCCCAGATTATCCTCTTCCCACACTCCAACTCTCCCAAACTTGTCCCGCTTGAGGATTGTAAAGTAAGCCCGAACAAAACAACGGTGGAATGGACCAAATCGGTTGTCTACATTGGCGTTTCCCAAGACAGCAAGCTAATTTCCAGGGAGCACTCGAAAGAGGTTTTGGAGTGGTACAAGGCTAAGGAGGTCAATTTCGTGCCGAAGCATCTCAACCCCCCGAACGCACCGGAACTGTGGCCAATTAAAAAGTACTGGGCCATCATGAAGCAACCACTTTGGACGCATCTTAAGGATGTGAAATCGGAGGAAGATATGAAGAAAAAATGGATTGCCACCCAAAAAAAATGTTGGTCCAAATGTTGTACAGGAGCTTATGAGTAGTGTAAAGAAGAATGTTCGTGCATTTGGATATGGAATTGAAATTGAATAAAAAATGTGAAAATATTCATAATATGTTTTATTTTATTCCCTGAAAGTTTGAAGATGATTGGTTGAAGGGGCGAATTTTGCCGAATATTTGTGTGTGTCGCAATTTGATTCCGTACACCCTTTATAACCTCATTGGGCTGTCCATTGTAGTTTTTTCGTAGGGCCGCTGATTCCTTTCCTCATTCAGGGTTTCCTTGTAGGTTTAAGCAATCGACCAACAGTTGTTTTCGGCATCTTCAGCACTTTTAGCCAGCTAAGAACTGGACCACTCCGGATTTTCAAAGTGTTTGTGCCCAATGTTTTATCTTCTTTCGAATTTCATTCGACGTTATTCCTGAACGCGATCGACAACTTCAATCAAACTTGCACCAGTTGTTCTCTATAAAAATGTCAACAAACAACTGTCAAAGATTTTCGATTCCCAACACTAGAGGCATCCTAGCGACACGCACTTTTAGTCAGCCCTTAGTAGATTGCTACTTTTTTACTGAGATTTGTTCATCTAAAGATATGGCATAGGACTAAGAATACCAATAATACTGACTGCACTCGGATCTGTTCACATCACCAGAATATTTCATCCCACAAATTGCGATCAATCTGCTCATGCCATATCGAACTGCTTAACGAATTCCGCTTTATCACCACGGGTCAGCCGATCAGACCCAATGAAAATCTCAATTTATGTCGTGTCCGGTCGAAACATTTACCCCTTCCTTACGCGACAACAGCGACGACGGATGGCAGAGAAGAAGGAGTTGTAAATCTAGTCACGTCCAATTTCGAGCAAATTTATTCAGCAGCAGCAGCAGCAGCATTCCGAGATCGTGCGAAATTGATAACGGGCGATGCGCAGCCTCCCTTTTCGCGTTCCACTCTTTCTGCCTAAATAGCCTGCCACTTTCAGTATTATTTTATCAAGTGCTGGCCACTTTCGCCTTGACAGCTCAGGTTTTTATTTTCGTTTCTCACTTGCCATTACACAATTGCTCATAAAATGTTAACACTTCTTTCAGACAGCCGAACGACGACCGACCCGCGTCTGGGCAGAAGTCGTGAGTTTTTGTAAAAGCGCTTAGTTACCATAATTTCGAGTCATAAATCGAATGACAATTGCAAGGAATGTCAGGACCTTGACGTGCGTCTCGCTGAAGCAGCACAAATTAACGCTTTTCGAGAAATGTGTCGTTCTTATCGGACTTTGCGCATCTCCTGGAGAGTCGCTGGATTCCGACGGGGGAATGCTTCGGTCCAATGCGATATGTAGTAGTACAAGGTTTGCTGAATGGGGACATAAATTCTAAGCAAATGTCAACCGCTTATCTGAGGGCCGTAATTTGCCTGAGACCATGTTGCATCGATGATTGTGGACACGCGCGCCGGGACGGGAGATGAAGACATCCAACGTCATCGGCCAGCGTTCGACTTGTAAAATGAATGACACATGCCATCGCTTGATTGTCGGAAGCCGGTCTGGTAGCGGCCGTCTGAGTCGTGCTGCATGGAGAGCTGTTGATTGGAAATCAATTGGTCATGGCCTTAGGATTAAGAGCTCCAGCACGTGCGTGTACGGGGTTGCGTGCACGTGTGTTAGAGAGAGAGAGAGAGAGAGGATAAGGTATTTTCTTGGAAATTGAACTAATCGGCATGGCGGCGGCGGTGCGGCGCTGTTATGACTGCTGATTGACTCCTCAGATTCGGACCAATGCGGCTCAGCCAGTCCGCGATCGACTTCAGCCGACAGAGTGTGAAATCAATTTCATCAAGTGAGACCGATTATTACGGATTTGGGTGATAATGAAGTCGACCTAGTGGTCACGGTTGTTACGCATGCGTGTAGTATCATTAAGATAATTGTGCGTGAGCTTGTGAGTGGAGCAACGCAGCTCTTGTTTCGAAAGCCTCATTTACTCATATGCTGATCTGAGAGATCCGTGTATGTGTATGAAGGATGTTTTAGACATTATGACCTGTTTGCTCTCCGAATCATTGTTCTTTAGGCGTTAATCTCTGTAGGACAATATCAGGAGGAATCAGAAAAAAATGGACAAGACCTCAATCTTAGCATTATTCAGCCATTCCATAACATACCCAGTTTAAAAAAAAAACATGTAATATTCTGCGTTATCTAATGCACATAAAGGGAACGCTAGCTTTGGCAGTAATTAATGGGATGTATCATGTAAACTAGTGCCAGATACCACCTGAATCTAGTCTGTTGTATGAAACATTCTCAACATTGTTGTATAGCACACGAAAGATTGCAAACGATTTCGTTGGCTTGAAATTAAACGAGGGGAAATTTCACGCGCCTGTCAAAATACATTATTTTTTTCTGTGTACCGATATAGTGGATTACAGAATTTCGTGATAATTGGTAGATTTATTTCTTAACACAAAACATTGGACACGCTTTCCGACCATTTCCATGGTAAGGCGGTTTCATAAATTGTTTTGTTCTTTAGTTTTCCCGAAAATGATTATTATTAATAAATCATAACTTTTGAATCACAAAGCCGATTTCAAAAGCTCAATCATCAATCGTAATATAATTGAACATACACTACAGGGTGCGGCAGAAAATAATGCGAAAATGTTCAAACTTGAGTATTGGGTTAATTCCGGTAGCTAGTTACTAATTTCTGTCAAAAGTGTATTTGTTTATGTTTACTTTCAAGTGTAGCATCCAAACATTCTATTTGTTTTATTGCAAAGTCGTCAACGTAATCGCGAAAGTAGTGATCACCAGTTTGTTGCTCGCCCAGAAGAAACCGAAAGAGATTGCCAAGGTGGTAGGGTGCCATTTGGTAACAGTTTACCGCATAAAAAAGTCCCTGCAGGATGGTCCTAAGCAGCGGAAGCCGGGAAGCGGACGACCGCGCTTTGCACAACGCCGAACGTGATCACATCGGCCCGTGCAAAAATTTCTCACATCCCGGTGCGTTTCTTAAGAAAACTTGCAAAGGAAGCCAATGTTTCGGAGAAATCCATGCGGAGCATCTTAAAAGAAGACCTGCATGCATCTTCCAGAGCCAGAGTGAAACGCCACTTGATTACGACCCGGGTCAAGGAACTACGAGTGACTCGTTCCAAGAGATTGCTTTCCTTGTTGAAAAAATGAAAAAATGATAGTCCTGTTCTCCGACGAAAAGCTTTTCATCATCGATGTTGTGGCCAACAGCCGCACGGACCGGTTCATTTCACCGCAAAAAATGAAGAACGTTCCGGTAAAAGTGAAATTCAAATTTCAACCAAACATCCGGCTGGTGTCATGATGATTGGCTTGGTGGCATCCAACGGTTTGAGAATGCCGCCTGTTTTCATTGATGCTGTTAAAATCAATACCGAAGTTTATATCGGTATTTTAAAGGACCAAGTGCTATCGAGCAGAACCGAATAACTTGATAACTGGCCTTGGTATTTATGAGCTCAGATACAGAGGTAAAATACCTGAGAATAATACCATTAAATTGTTCCGACAATGTTATACGAATACCGGATTGAGGTAAGACAATACCAAAGTAGCACCTCTCAGGTATATCCAGGTATCCGTAATAACATGTTTTGGTATTTGAGAGATATTTTGCTTGCAATTTTTAGGTATTTTGCTTAGGTATTTTACCTCTTAATCTGAGCTCTTTAATACCAAGGCCAGTTATCGAGATCACAATCAGGTATTCATATGTTGTTGTCTCCTGCTCGGGCTTTTCTGGATGAAATCCAACTTCTCCGAGGACCAAAACGTTGTCCTACAGCAAGATGGAGCGCCGTGTCACACGTCCAATCGAACCCAACACAATGGTTGAACGATAACATGAAGTTTTGACCGAAGGATTTATGGCCCCTTAGCAGTCCAGATCTTAATCCGTTGGATTATTCGATTTGGGCATATGTTGTAGCACGAGCCTGCAAAACATCACTACCTAGCGTGATCACCCTGAAGTCAACCATAACACGCACATGACAGTCAATGTCGGAGGACTACGTCCGAAAGGCATGCTCTGGCTTCCGGCGTCGGCTCGAGGATGTTATTAATAAAAATGGAGAAAACATTGAATAAATTTGTTTAACAGGACTTTATAAAGATAACTGCACTCGCAAATGTTGATATAACTACTTGAATTAGTTGACAATGGGTTTTGAAAGAAAAAGAACAAATTTTCGCATTATTTTCTGCCGCACCCTGTACGCTTCAGATTGGCCCAGAAATTCTCGATGGGACGCAGCTGGGGGACGTTGGGTGGGTTCACCGACTTGGGTACTACATCGATATATAGCCACTCCATCTCCTCCAACGATCGCTTCGAGTAGTGGGCCGATGCCATCCCAAGTAACAATTTTCGTTTTATGAGGGTTCTGAAGACCATGATTTAGCCTTTTAGTGTGCATTGAACCTTGATAAAACTTGAATTATTACTTGAGATATCCGGCCAATGAACACCACGTCTTCGCCCTTATGATATTTCTTGATGAATGACGCAACTTCCGGCAGGCATTTCTTACTATAAATTTCCCCGTTCACGGCCAGTCTGGAGCGAAAGAAGAGCGAATTTGATAGCTCCTTCTCGCTGATTGTCAGCCACAGCAGCACCTTCTTGGGGAATTTGGTATGTGAAATAAACTTCACCTCGGAGCTCACATCTTTCGTGGTGGTATTGAAATACGAAGTACCCTGCTAGTCGTTACCATCCAGGGTGAGATAGGTCTCGTCGTCCTTCACCGCCGCCACGTCGCCGGGAGAATCGAGTTGACCATCAGCTTCGAAATCGGTGGACGCAACTGTCGTAATTCAAAGTAGAAATAATAATATTATAATTTTGTTTTACTTTCAAATGAAGTGTTAATTTGTTCAACAGTAATTTGTTTAACAGTTAAACATTACAACAGTTTTGACCAGTGACATTCGAGAGTGATACCACGTTTCCTCGATCGCTCTAGAAATTTCAACGTTTTCGCGATAAAAATCGCAACAAAAAAGTTGAAGTATCATTATTTGATAAAGCTAAATGTGTGCTTTCTCAAATCGGTCGACATTTTTAGCAACTATTTGTGTTCAAATGGAAATTTAATAAACTACCATAATCTCCTGAATACAAGTACTGTTTTGAGTGGCCGAAACAAACGAACAGCCATGGATGAGTGCCTGGTCTGTAACAGTGAGACAAAGACAGATGATAAAAACGTCAAGTTTTTGTTCTGCAGCAACTGTTTGCATATGAAATGTGCTGGACTGTCTGAGGCACGTTATAATAAAGTGCAGAAAAACAATTGTTTCTACTGTTCCACTCAGTGTGAGTCATCGCACCCAAACAATAAAAAAATCGATGAACTGCTTACATAGGTAAAAATTCTGCAAGTCTCTGTCAATAAGATCGATGAAAAGTGCGAAGCAAACATGGAATGCATGAAGAAGACTGACTCTATGATGATGAAGTTTAGTGTGTCACTGAGTGCGCTTACTGCAGCTCGAACGAAAATGCAAAAATCTGCGCAAAAAGTGAAATCTTCACAGGACTTTATTGCAGCACAATACGATGATATCAAGACATGTTTTGAGAAGATGAAGGCAGATTGTGTAGTAGTGTCTACAAAATGACTGAACATGATGATCAGCTTGCTACCCTTAAATCGTCAGTGAGTGATATCCAGAAGAGGCTTCGAATAGCTGAGCAAACTACTCTGAAGAACGAACTCATCAATAACGGTGTGCCGAAATCTCTTGCTCTTAGTGAGACTATCAACGTCAAAAAAATTGCTGCTATTGTTGGGGTGCAGCTTTATTTTCCTGATATTGAGAGGACCCGGCGTAAAAACAATGGTATAATACATGTCGAGTTTAACAATTCTAAAGTCCGCAACGATATTCTCCGAGCACGTAAGGGAAAATCTCAATACCTTGATGAGATTATTTTCGATACTGCTACTACCACGGATGCGGGATCAAGCCGATCATCTCCGAGTAACAGAAGTCAACGTCAGCACACTCAAGTCTTTATAAATGAGAATCTCACAATGAAAACTAGGATGATCTTCCGTGCGGCCAAATCTCTTCGCTCTTCGCATGGCTACAAAAACAAAGGGGTTAATTACTGCAAAAAGGATGAGACTACGGATGTACACATTATCGACGCTGTGGAGGATGTCAACAAGCTTCGGTCTCCTACAAGATCATAATGTTGGTGCTGTTGCCGATTCTGCTGCTGCTGTTGTTGCATGTTTCTGATTTCTTTCCACCATGAATACAAACCATAGCGATGCAATATGAATCTGAATGGCAATCTTATTATAAGACAAAAAAGGCACAATGAAATTTTCACTAATACTACGCTGAATGTTCTTTCACTTAATATAAACTCCATCAGAAACAAAGTTGATGAACTAAAGCAGTACATATCCAACTATCAGTCGATTAAAGGGTGATACGGTCAAAATTTGGTCAAGGGAAAACGCTTGTAAATCGGTGAAATCGTTTATTTGAAAAATCAAATTAAATTTTTTTTTCAAGTTCAATTAGTATGAAATTTAGGAAAAATATTCAGTTAGGCTTCCGCTTTTCCAAATCCGAATTGCCGGGTCTTACGCTTGACCTCTGCCATCAGATTTTGTACAGCCACCTTGTCCACCTTCTTCGCCGCAGAAAGCCAGTTTGCCTTGAACTGCTGCTCGTGCTTAGCAGTTTTTTTAAACTTTTTAAGCCCCTTTAAAGGGCGATACGGTCAAAATTTGGTCAATATCAACTTGACGTATTTCTTTCAATTTTGCATTTAAAAAACCTGAACACCCCTCATTTTGAAGGTGTGTGTGTGTGAAGAATGTTGCTCCTATTTTGATTTTGGAATTCACTCTTCAGTTGTTAAAATGCCGTCCAAGCAAGAATAGCAGCGTATCAAAATATTGCTCGCGCATCGTGAAAATCCGAGCTACTCGCACGCAAAGTTGGCAAAATCGCTAAAAGTTGCCAAATCAACCGTTACAAATGTAATTAAAGTGTTTGGGGAACGTTTGTCGACAGCCAGGAAGTCTGGATCGGGGGGAAATCGAAAACCGGAAGCCGCTGAGACGACAAAGAGAGTTGCCGGTAGTTTCAAGCGAAACCCTAACCTATCTCTCCGAGATGCCGCAAATAATCTGGGTGTATCGTCTACAACCGTGCATCGAGCCAAAAAACGAGCCGGACTATCGACTTACAAGAAGGTAGTGACTCCAAATCGCGATGATAAACAAAATACGACGGCCAAAGCGCGATCCCGGAGGCTGTACACGACGATGCTGACGAAGTTTGACTGCGTGGTAATGGACGACGAAACCTACGTCAAAGCCGACTCCAAGCAGCTTCCGGGACAGGAGTTTTATACGGCAAAAGGAAGGGGAAAGGTAGCAGATATTTTCAAGCACACGAAACTGTCAAAGTTCGCAAAGAAATATCTGGTTTGGTAAGCCATCTGTGCCTGTGGCTTGAAAAGCAGCATTTTCATAGCTTCCGGGACTGTCAACCAAGAAATTTACGTGAAAGAGTGTTTGAATAAACGTCTGCTGCCTTTCCTGAAGAAACACGGTTGTTCCGTACTGTTTTGGCCGGATTTGGCATCTTGCCATTACGGTAAAAAGGCCATGGAGTGGTACGCCGCCAACAACGTGCAGGTGGTTCCCAAGGACAAGAACCCTCCCAACACGCCAGAGCTCCGCCCAATTGAGAAATACTGGGCTATTGTCAAGCGGAACCTAAAGAAGACCAAAAAAACTGCTAAGGACGAGCAGCAGTTTAAGGCAAACTGGCTTTCTGCGGCGAAAAAGGTGGACAAGGTGGCTGTACAAAATCTGATGGCAGGGGTCAAGCGTAAGGCCCGGCAATTCGGATTTGGAAAAGCGGAAGCCTAACTGAATATTTTTCCTGAATTTCATACTAATTGAACTTGAAAAAGAAATTTAATTTGATTTTTTAAATAAACGATTTCACCGATTTACACGCGTTTTCCCTTGACCAAATTTTGACCGTATCACCCTTTATTCACATAAATTGTGTAACTGAGATACGCTTACGCCTTGAAGAGTTATATTTTTATGCCAGTTGGAAAACTACATTGAAGTATGCTGTCCGAGGTCATCGAGGGCTGGAGGAGGTGCATGTATATTCGTTCATCATACGGTTGCCTTTGAAACGTTGAAAAATGAGGAGTTTCTAGAGGGTAGTTGCGCTTCGTTTCCGTTTAAAATCGTAGTTGTTTATAGACCACCTCATGCTGATTTGACGGAAGGTATACACTTTCTTGACAATCTTCTGGAGACTTACAATGGCCTGTTATGTGTCGGTGACTACAACATCAACTTGTTAAGTTCCGTTTCTACTCACTTCTACATCGAATGGTTACTCGTTTCTCAACACTATAGATGCATCCAGTATTACCTATGGAAATAGCTTGTCAGGGTCAATTATCGATCATGGTTTAACAATTATTACTAATTATGAATATGCATTTGGTTTACATGAGGTCAGTTTTATCGATCATAGGGTGATGTTGATAAGTCTAAAAGGTTATCAGAGTGTCATAAAAGATGATTCAGTTATTGAAATTACTAAGTACGATTTTGAACAAGCCTCGTTGGATCTTATTCGGATGATACCTCGAACAACAAATCTAAATGAACTTTGCATTCTAACTTCCAATGTAATTAAAACCAACTCACAGAATGTTAGGGTTGAACAAAAAAAAAATCACGTAAAGCTCCCTGGTTATTCTGGGAGCAATATAATAGTCCAGAAAAAAGGACAGTTAATCTATATTTGAATAATTTAATGTTAATTTTAATCAAAGCATATTCAATGAGGCAGTATTGTTTGTTTACAAAGTGAAGAATAACCTTATCAAAATAATTTAAATTTCCAAAACAGCCGTAACATTCATAGTTACAAGACACGTTCAATCGATAATTTGCGCATATCAGCACCAAGAACAAACTATCTACGATTAGGATATATGTATAGTGCCATAGTGAACTTCAACAATTTACCAGCAAATATTTCAAACATTGTTCCTCTTCATAGATTTAAAAAAGCTTTGAAAGGTTATATACTTAGCACGTGCTTTAAAGTTCTACTATTACCTTGAATGCAAATATTCCGTCATCGAAAGACCTCAATATCAGTTTTTACTGTCGGAGGTTTGTTGTCTTTAATTAAAAATGAATATAAATAGGGAAATATTCAAGTAATAATAAAATTAGATTTTGTAAAATAGGTTAATGATGAAATTGTATTTCACTTGATTTTTGGGATTTTATGCCTGAGGTTGATAGGGTATGTGTCCCTTGACTCAGCCTATTATGCAACCATCGATTACATTTTTGATTATTACTCTTAAAGTTTTAAAGCTGAAGGCGAGATTCAACTAGTTCTACACTTGCTAAGATAAGTTTGATAAGCCATTTGGTAGTAGGTATCACGAAAAGTTATACAACTCTTTTTATAAAGTCGGAAACTTTCAAGGGATATGGATTTAATGTCGGTCTACAGACACCAAATTGGGCCTATTCATGGATGCAACTTCGTCCCATTCGATGGATTTGTTACTTAATGAAGTCTTTGTACGATTTTTTTCTTCTTATTCTATGAAATAAGGCATTGCCAGCTGTATTTGCTTTACTTAACACAAAATTTCACAAAACAAACTAAAGTAAAACTTCTTTGAAACACATAAGTGATGTTTATATATGATTTACTAGCCGTTCAATATTGAATACATTATAATTCACTATACAACGACTTAGTTCCACCGGCTTGTGTTCAGATGAGCCAACTGAATATAAGCAACCACAAACACATGTGTTTCCATTTGAAATTTTACCAATAACAACCTTTTTACTACGTTGTTTATACAACAGGCCATAGTTGGGAACACACAAAAAATTATGTCCCCAACATTGGGTCTACGATTTTCTTGTAAAATAATTGTTGTTTTTGCTATAGGAACAGTTAGTTTGTAACGTGTAACTATTTTCTACACATCCAGACTGCATTGCTTGTTTTATCAATTCAATTAAGCCAAATTTGGATCACTTGAAGATCGTGTAGATCATCTATTCAGCTAAACCAGTGAAATCATGAAGACCGAATAGTTCAAGATATCGAAAATTACGCGGAAGTGAAAAACTATAAGTTTATTAATATTGTCTCAATTGCTTCGGATTACATCGGTCATCCTAATAGCAACATGGTTTTGTTGATTATTGCTAAATTAATGACACATGTGGTACATAGGCCGAATGAAGGAGCTAGGCTAACATTACATTCCCTTACCCTATATGGCAACAATTGCAAAAGATATCTCCACCTTAGCTTTTCCCTTTCCCGAAAAAATTAAATCAATAAATAAATAAATAAAAATAAATTACGAAGGATAAAAAAAAGGGTAAATTAATTCAATTTCATCTTTCTTACCACAGCGACTTCCGCTTCCTGACATGTATGTTTATGTTAGCCAGATACTTTTTTGGCAGGTCGTCCCGGCCAAGCGCACGCAGCGCGATGTAGCCACATTTCCCTCGGTCTTCCTCTTCAGCATCCTATGGAGCTTCTTGTCGCTTAGGGTCGTCGGCCGTCTGGAACCGGGCTTTCTTTCGATGCTCGATGATTGTTGTCTAATAGTGCCAAGATGTTGTAAATGCCGGAACGGGCGTATCCGGCGTCCACAAAGTGTCGCACGATGTCCGTTTTCGACGGGGCGGGGTGGCGTTCTTTGAACGCGCACACTTCTGAACGGAGTTGCCATCACGGTTAGAGTTCGACTGATAGAGCTGTCAATTTTTGTCTGCTGACTCATGGGTTCCCAAGTAGCACACTACGATCGTAATTAGTTGTAGTAACTTGATTATAACTTAGCAAGTCATATTTATGTTTTGTCAACCAAATGGCAACATGTGTGCTACTAGGGTTACTATGGTTGATGCTGCATGGGTAGTTTCGTCAGTGCGGGTGAGACCCATGAAAGTTCGACAATTTTCGACAATTTTTTTTAATTAAACGTTACTTATGTTTTTAAGCAAAACACTTGCTTTCAATAGTTGAAGTTAAATAGAAAGTATTACGTTTTTACAATACTCAATAAGAATTGGATAAACATTTGAGAAACCAGTAGAATTTGGTCGTACAGTTTTTTTCTTTTAGTTTTAAAACGCAAAAGATCCAAATCATACCAGCTCTTCTGAGATTCAATTTGAAAAGCCTGTCTCAATTATTATGACACCTTCAGTTTCATTAAATTCGTTTGTTTTATTCCAATCAGAAATTAAACTTAATTCAGAAAATCGGAGAGATATTTTTGAAGAAGTCTTGTTAAAATATACCAGATAAAAACAAAATCATTTGCACAATCTCTGAAATCTTAAAAAATAATTAAATACTACAGGCAAACTTCGATATAACGTACATTTTCATTTTACACTTGTACGTTATATCGAAGCATAAATAAAAATCTAAAAAAATAACCTTTTTATATTTTAATGTGTTGTTTTTCAACAAAATTTATCAAATTTTAATAAATTGGAGAGCAAAACCGCTATTCTTTCCTCTTTTTTCTCTGTATCTTTGATTTTTAGTCTATCGCTCGTTCATCTCTTCATCACTTCAAACCGATTTTGTGATTTTTTGTCTTTTAGGTAACTCGGTCCATGGCTGCAATTGGTCAGACTCGCCATCTGCGAAGAGTGCGCAGGTCACCTTCCACTATATTGACCCACCTAGACCGATCCTCTTCTTCTTGTGTTCTCATTTGTTCTCGAGAGCCATTTTCACTGGACTGTCGTCAGATATTTTTACGACGTCCCAAGCCCATCATAGTCAGCCGATTTTTGCAGTGTGGACGATGGTGGGTTCTCCCTGCAACTGATGCAATTCGTAATTCATTCACCTTCTTCACGTCCCACCTTCCATCTGCATTCCACCGTAGATGGTACGCAGCATCTCCCGTTTAAAGACGCAAGCATAGTCCATGTTTCGTAGCCGTAGAGAATTTTTTAGATGGTCAACTTCGTGGTACGGTGATCTCTATTCGATCGTAGCGTCGTTCGGAGCACAAAATAAGCATGGTTTCCAGACATAATAGGTATTTTTATTTCTCTGCTGGTGTCGTTGTTTGCGATCACCAATGAGCTCAGATACACGAGTTCGTCTACCATCTCGATTTTATCTCCGTCAATATTCGGGATGGGAGGCTAACATTGTCTTCCCGTGAGCCTCTTCCTTTCATGTACTTTGTTTTCGACGCATTAATCCGGCTTCAATCCGGCTAGCTTTGACCTTAAGTCTAATATACCTTTTCGCCATTGTCTCAAAGTTGCGTGCTATGCTACCGATGTCGTCGGCGAAGTCTGACGGACTTCCTGAAAATTGTACCACTCGTGTCTATGTCCGCTCGTCGAATAACACCTTCCTTCTTCTACTTCTGTGGCATTTTCAAGCTCATTGCATCGGAATTATTGCAGCTCTTATCTTAGTATTCTAATTGCACTTCCACAGTTATGAATTGAGAGCATTTAGCAGGCACCGGTGGTGTAGTGGTAAACGTGACTGCTACTTGGCACCCCAGTGGGTCTGGGTTCAATCTCAATCGAAGTCGGTGGCATTTTATTTAGACGCAAAATATCTAGTCACGTCTTCCTACGTAAAGGAAGTAAAGCCGATGTTCCTGGCTCATGTGCTGTTGAGTGCGATATGTAGGATCCAGGTGGTGGAGTCGTCTTGTTGTTGTTATTCAGTTGTTATTTTCTTTCATGAAACTGCAGAATATGGTCACCATGTAATTCAAAATCAAGCTTTATTATTAAATCAAAATAAGTGTTACAGTGACATATTGAAATATTTATTGAATGTACTTCAGGATGTTCAACGATCTTAAAAAAATTAAAACTCATTGCTTTTAACTTTTTGAACGAGTTAAACTAATTCATGGAAATGTAAGCAATGCACTTATCAGAAAACATACTCGTAAGATTTCTTAAACCATTGTATCTGCTTTCTGGTTCAGGATGTCCTGTATCATCTTTCGCAAAGATAACTGCACGTTGAGAGGCAGGCCTTGCTCTTCAGCATACCTAACAAGAATATCAGTCCTATTCAAAGCTGATTCATCTGAAACGTTGATATTTTCATCTTCAGGATCAAGTGATGCAGAGACGTGAAGGAGACTTTCATCGAGGTCTGACGGGTTGAGCAGCTTCTCAACGATTTCTTCGTCTTTTATGATCTCGAATTCTGCCTTTTCTTCGTCAATGCTTTCCAGACAGTTGATTTTAATCCCAATATTTCTCAGCCTTTCTTGCCAAACCGACAACGTTAAGTCGTCCTCATCATCATAATCTGGTGTATCGATGTACAGCATTTTCCAGGATTTCTGGATGGTAGAATACGGAACCACTTCCCATGCTTGTACAATCAAGAACATTGCGTCTTTCATACTGATGTGCTTAACATTATCATGGAAATATTTGCCGCTTCCAAGAATCTCGTTTGTCATGATCTTTTTTTGTAACGGGCCTTCACCATCTGTATCACATGTTCGTCTGTACTGTAATGTGCTGAACAGTTGTCCAGCACAAGGACAGCTTTTACAGGATGCCCGGATTCAATCAAAAAGGTTGCTACATATGGGACGAACTGATAAAAAAAAAAACAGTTTTTGAATAATTCCCTCGTCATCCATGCATTTTTAGATGACCTTTAGTTGACTGGAAGTTCCATTAAGTCGTTAAGAAAAATAACCATACGAAATTTATTAGGGTTGCTCTATCTAATCCCACCAATAACAAAAGCATATTTCACTTTCGTAGCCGCACGCCGATGTAGGCCAATGTACTCCAATTTGTGGTCGGCGTCGTAGACGTTTAACTTAAACTTGTTATAAGACCACTGGGTGATCAATATGGAGATGGAAGGTTGATATAGGACAATCCATATGTTTAAGTGGCCTTTTTGGTTTCTTAGACCCCCCTCGTCCATGGTGGTTGCATGTCCAAACATAATTTTTAAAAATTATATGGAACGAGTTTTTTGTCCATAAAGCCCCCGCCTTCTTCGCACCTCCTCTTAAAAATAACCTCGTCGTTTATTGACAGTCCGTATGGTCTTCAAATAATTTTTCATGGTACTCTTAATATTAGTTTTCAAGAAATTATCTGCACATCAAGTGTGTTTTATCTTGGTAAAAGTGACGCTATATCGAGTGACGCTATATCGAGTGACGCTATATCGAGGGTACGTTAAATCGAAGTTGACCTGTATTTAATATCCTCGACAAAGTTAAATTTATTAGTTATTTCACATTTTTCCTTAGCACTTGAAAACATATCCATCACCTCATCCAAATTAAAGAAATTCTTTCTTCTTTTTCTTTTGTTCTGTTTTGAAAATGCATTTATTACGGATGCTTTTCTAAGGCCAAATCTACATAATGATACGTTTGTTTTTTCTATTTCATCACCATCAATTTTGGACAAATTATTGACGTTTTCTCTGTATTCGATTGCGCTATTAACTCATTATTTTCTCATTTATCTTTCTTACAGGTAGGTTACCTTATTCGATAGTTTTGATGAAAACCTCCAAGGATATCTATGACCTGGTAAGAGATTGGTTAATGTGAGCAGTCACATTATTATATTCTTCAAGTCCTAACCACTAGAGAATCATCGTTTTAATCTGCAGCTAAATTTATGGTTATCCAAACTCTAACATCTATAAACTCCCTAGGCTAACTTAACACCGTATAGTTGAAACGGTTTGAAAGGGTCGTCGTAAGACTTTAACCACATTTAAAATTACACAAAACAAAGCTTCAACATACGGCTTGTAATCCCAGTAAATTGTTCCGTTCAATTTTACATTTTTAACAACAGGAAACTGTAAACAAAAATTCACCTACCACAGAAACCTGTCGGTCGAAAGATCAGCCTTGCGACGCAGTATGCATAAGTAAATAATATAAATTACCATCGACAATCAGCGGAACCATCGTTTTTAAGAAATGAAGAAAAAAAACCCTGCAAGCCGGAGATCGGCGCAAGAAACAGCGTCGCCAAGATTACGCAAAAGCATAAGGTAAAACCGATTTGCAGCCTATTATGCGTGCTTTTTGGCCAGTTTTCTCTCTCTCGCGGCTCGCTGCAATCTTCAGGGCATCCCTTGGCCGGCGGTGGTCGTCGTCGTCGTCATCATCGTCGGTGTCGTTAATTTAATTATCCCCGCGTAACGGCGAAGATGGCAGTCAAAGAGCGTGTGTGCGCACATCGTCAGCGTCGCCGTCGCCGTCGCCTCGTTTCACCTCGCTACTGATGAAGCATTCCGGTCGGGTCCGGTCGCAACCAAGGGGCCTGCCTGAGATTTGACGAGCGAGATTACGGCGACGAAAAAAAAAGCGTACGAAGAAATTGCATGGTGCAATTGCTAGAACAGGACGGAGATAATCTCACGGAGGATGATGCATTCGCAACGAGTTCGAGATCGGCTGAGCTGGTTGAGGGTTAAAGGCACCGGTCGAATGTCGGCGCTCATTAACGTTATGACGGATGATTTACTCGGAGCGTTCGTGGAAAGTGGCACTCGGTGGCAGATCAGGTCCCAGGTCGCCGGCAGGACGACGCAGCAGACGATTCAACGGATGTCACTGGAGACCCCAATTGACCACCGGTAATTTATTACCTTTTATGGCGAGGTGAAATGTTACTTGATAACAGTGCCCAGAAGTGTGCAGATTGACCGTTGATGGTTCGCAATTTGAACGGAATTAATTGCACTTCGGAGACGAACCCGTCCTCGATCGTCCTGCTGATGGATGGGATGGCTTTTTGCGCGTCGGTGTGGTTTGGAATGCTGCCGGATTCGTCACGAGGTCAGTGCGCGCACCGTTGATCATTAAGTGCGAGGCGTGAAATTTGACACGGCCGCCTGCAAGTATGTTGCTCGAAGCCAATAATAAGCAGATTTAATACCGCTTGAAAACAAAAGCCTCATCAGACGGATACGTTTTATGATTATTGCTGGACCTCGAACAAAAACCAAGCCCATGCGAGCAGGTACCAGGCAGGGGATGCAGCAATGTGATTAAGTGTGCTTGAGCAGCGCCATATTGCCAATTTAGGGGGAAGAGACGGTGGTTAATCAGTGGAAGAGATGCTTTCGGTTCGTGTCCTGATTTAAGTGTTTAACTTGCAACACACTCATCACATTTTTGCGTTGATTTTTCAACATGAAGGGGCCAACGTCAGCGCAACAACAGAAGGCAAGTGCGGGCACTATGGATGAGAGGACGGGTGATTAAAGATATTATTTTAACCTTTGAAACGCCTTCTGCAGGTCTCTTCCTTTCATTTCATTCCTCGTTGAGTTTTACGATTATTAATGCTCGTGAGTGAGATGGACAGATGCTTGAAGACACTGTCGGATGTGAGGTGGAGGTTGATTATCGCGTGGGGAAAGCGTTTTTATAGAAGTATAATTAATTAGCTGTTGATGGCTGTGAATGAGGGTTGATGCGTATCCATTTCTTGGTGGTAAGAAATATGCGCTTCGTTGTTTTTGTTTTTTGGTGAAATTGTAGCTGTATGGATTATTGGAAATGATTGATTTGAAATTGTGTTCTAAGAGGCATCGAAAACATAAACATGACAGTTATACTTTTCATGTTTCGTGCTGTAGATCAATGACAGTGTGATTTGACATCTTAAATGCTATAGGTGAATGTTAATTGCAACACAAATTTAGATTTATTAGGTCAGAATCGACATACATACGTGTGATGTTTTTCAACTGAGGCATGCGTATTTTCGTCTGATATTTTATTTGTAAACCATATTTTAAAAATATACCAAGCCAAGCCTTTCATATTTTCGGAAATAAACAATTTACAGACAACAAAATTAGTCAGACACGTTTTTTTCGAGTCAAATTAAACGACAAATTTAACTATCAAATATTTATTTTTTTCTTCTTTTGCTTCTTCTTCTTCTTAACTTTTTTGACGCTCATTAAACGAGCTTCTACCTGCTTCTCAACTAAGTGTTCTAAGCGCACTTCCACAGTTATTAATTGAGAACGTAATCTACGTGACAAATAAAGGACAGCTTATCGTCGATCATGACCCCATGATGCCTCAAAGTCCTCTTCGATTAAATTTTGCAGCTACACTGATAGGCAAAATAAAGTGCCCACCTCATTGTTATTTCAATTTCTCTCATTTACTTTGTTTAAATTAAAGTAATCACACTGTCTCTTTTTTTATTATCTTATTTTTTATATTCTTTTTAAGTTTCACTTATGGAATACTGAAAAAAAGGAGTTTTACTTAAAGAAAAAAAAAATTGTGTTGAAAAAAAAACAGTGACAAAATAAAGTGCCCACTTTATTTAGGCTACAGAAAACATAAATTAAAGTAGAATAAAAGCAGTTTCATAATTGATGTGTCCTCCTTTGGCCTTCAGGACCTCCTGCAGGCGCTTCGACATGCTCTCGACCAGGTTCTTTAGGTGCTGTGGATCTAGCTCTTCCCAGGCGCGCTCCAGGGCTTCAAAATAGTTATTTTTATTGGTAACACCAGTTTTGTCAACCCTGGCATCGAGAATCGCCCACAAATTCTCGATGGGATTGAGGTCCGGGCTTTGTGGAGGCCATTCCAGCGGTTTGATCCGACAAGACCGGAAGAAAGACTTGGTCTTCTTGGCAGTATGCTTTGGTTCCGTTGTCCTGCTGGAATACGAACTACTCTTCAAGGCCCGTCTGGATCAGCGAAACCTCCAGATTTTCTCGCAGGATGCTGATGTAAGAATCTGCCGTCATTATCCCGTCGATTTTCACAATGCTTCCCACTCCACCCACGAAAAACAACCCCAGACCATCACATTTCCTCCTCCATGCTTCATCGTGCCTTGGATGCTGGCGCTCCGAAGCTCCTCTCCCGATCTGCACCAAACACGAACCCGCCGCTTTCGGTTAAACAGCTCGAATTTTTGATTCGTCCGTCCAGAGAACCGTTTCCAGAACTCTAGGGGCGTATCAGCATGCTCCTTAGCAAACTTAAGCCGTTTGGCTTTGTTTGCTGTGCTGATAAATGGGCGCTTCTGGGCAAGTTTGCTATTCTACCCCTGTGCTACGAGACGGCGACGAACAGTTCGACCGGAAACTGATAACTGAAGGGTTTCCTGGATCTCGCGGACAGTTCTTCGGACCTTCGGGTTCTTCTTGACTTCGCGCATGATCTTGGTGTCCATTCTCGCATCCGTTTTCCGCTTCCTGCCTCTGCCAGGCCGATCCACCACTGATCCAAACGTTTTAAGCTTCAGAAGAATTTTGTTTTTATAGAAGTATAATTAATTAGCTGTTGATGGCTGTGAATGAGGGTTGATGCGTATCCATTTCTTGGTGGTAAGAAATATGCGCTTCGTTGTTTTTCGTTTTTTGGTGAAATTGAAGCGGTATGGATTTTGCAATTTGAAATGATTGATCTAAAATTGTGTTCTAAGTGGCACCAGAAACATAAACAAGAAAGTTATACTTTTCATGTTTTGCGCTGTAGATCAATAACAGTGTGATTTGACATCTTAAGTGATATAGGTTGATTGTTAATTGCAATGCAAGTCTAGATCTCTGGATAAGATCGTCAACAGATCGATAGTAACAATTGTAAACAATGACTTAAATATGTTTGTTCAGTTGAAAAAACGCCATCTTTTGACGGTTTTAATTGGTTCCTATTCCCTCCACGTAGACGCTCGATTTTATCATTTTAACGAAGTGTTCTAGAAGGATGGTTATTCGGAAAAAGTTGTTTAAGAGATTATGCTTAGAAATGTTGCCGAAGACGTTAAAGACCTATCCTACAAAGCGAACTTAATATTGGCCAACTTTTAAAAAATATCGCCAAAAGCAAATGGCAAATAAAAATCTACAATAAGAAATGTAAACAGTGCAATATTGTCGAAATGCTGCTACTTGTTCATCTCAGACACATTTTGCGATTTATCATACATGCATAAAAATATATTTACAATAATGTTGTAAAATCGAGGTGTTTTCATATGACAATTACTCAAAATATAGCAAAAAGTTGCAGTTAATTTATTGGGAGAGCTTAGTGTAAACCTGGTTGGATGTTTGAAAGCATGTTGTTAAACATGGCACAGCAGGACTTTTTGTAAAATATCATTTGTATATATTTGGGTTTATTTCTTGCATCTTGACTAAATTTTTGAAACCATGTGACAACCAACAGAACCAGTGTGCACTGTGTGATAGCATGAACTACCACAATTAAACCCTTTAAATAGGCAACTCATCGATATCTGACATTATACGAAGTTTAAAGGTGGTTTTGCTCCCTAAAGTAAAAAGACTAAAATATCTCAAATTTTGATTAACTTTACTTTACCGTGAGATTCCTCGCTGCCAATGGAAAATAAAAAAATGTATCGAATAACGCGTTTCCAGATTTTTTACCTACTCAAAAAAAAACATCTATGGATCTAGCGTTATAACCATGTTTTAAAAAGTGTAAAGTTGAAGATGAACGTTGATGACAGTGACTTTGGTACCGCTTCACATTTCATGTTACAAAGTTACCATGATCATGCATGAGAAAAAGTATTGAACAAGTTGCAGCATTCCGACAATGTTGAACCGTTTACTTTTCATATTGTAGATCTTTATTTACCAAAATATACTAATAATGACTTGACATGTTCGAGGAAATCAATTGGAGACTATCACTATTTGATGGCTAAAACGATTTTGATTTATTAGATTTTAGATTTATTCATCAATAATAATTCTACAGTTTTTCCTACGGGAGGTACTCGGAGTCATACATAGTCATTATGTAAACGATCACCAATCGTGATCGTTATTGGCAGGAGAGAGCATGATAAGAGAGTGAGAGAATATGGAGAAGGCGAGTAATGACTTATGCACCTGACGACAACACGACAGATGTTCCTTTGCAATGAACGAACGCCTGAACGAATGTGCAATTGCATAAGCGCAATAGGATCAGGAGTGTTAGAAGTCATCGAACCACTCCGTGCACGTATTATATTTGTTGCAAAAGTAGTTCGATGGCTTGGAAATAATATGTTTCTCACGATGCGGTACTATTGGTATGATTTATTTGAGTTGATTACTATCTGGTATTTTTTGACACGTGAGATGCACACGTCACAGACTTTTTGCGATATATTGTAAAAGTAGTTCAATATTTAGTTTTCTATGTAAGATAACGTCTTCGACCACATTTTTAAGCATATTATAATAAATCATCCTTCCCCGACGCTTTGTTGAAAAGATAGAATCGAGCACCACCTATGTTAAAGAAATAGGAACTAATCAAAACCATTAAAAGATGGCGCTTTTAAAACTGAACAACTCACTCCAAGGCTACAAACATAAAGGAAGCATACACGCGACGCTAGAGGTTTTGGCCACACCACTGGGTGCGCTGCCCCACTGTGCGACGGCAAGGTAATAACTCCCTTTATCTGTTTCTGGTTGTGGGAGCAAGCGAAAAGAACCGTGTGTTGTGTTTGTTCATCATTTGACTAGCGCTTGGTTGTGGATCGGAAAGTTGGAAGTGGAACAATTCGAAAAGTATGCTCCCGACAAATGGACAAGAAGGTACCCTAGCAGTACACTTGTTGCAAATCAGTTTATGTTACTTGAATGCAACTCAATTAAGTCAAAATCAAGTTACTGCGACCAATTTGGTCAGTTTTGTGTTGCTTGGGTAGCCGTTATTGAGAAAATTCCCAATCCTTCTGTGCGAAATGTGGCTTGCCAAGTTGGGAAGTCAAAATCATACGCACAAAAAGTGAAGTAGAGGCAAGGACTGAAGGCGTACAAAGTGAAAAAGAGCTAAATTTAAATGCGGAATGTCAACATGCTAAGGGACTTAACACCATTTTTTTGTATTATAATGTACGACGAAACATACGCACTCCAAGTCTTTAAACAGCTTCCGAGTCTGGCTTTTATACCGCAATGCAAAGGAACGCCGTTGCCGAGCATTTCTGGACAGAAAAAATGTCCAAATTCCCAAAGAAGTATTTGAATTGGAATGCCACATGTAGTAGTGGTCGAAAATCTATAAGTTTCGTCTCTGCCGACACTATCAATAAGGATGTCTACGAGATATAATGTCTGCAAAAGCGCTTGCTATCCAGCTCTGTGTTGGCCTGATTTGGAAGAATTTTTAATAGCAACTAAGTTTGGGCATCGGTCAACGGTCATCGTGGCCGGGTAATACATATTTACAGTATATGCTCAGTATATGCTATCGTTCTGTCGAACAATTGGACGTTTCTGAATCAGTTCATTTCTGGACGCAAGCCGTGAGGTTTTGTTGGTTTTCGGAGTCCTAGCTCAATCTTTGAAACATTCAGCGCCTGCTTCATTACTCCAGGTACAACTGAGTATATGTCCTGCCGAAGGGGGCAATCTTTCGAAACTACATTTGTACTTTTCTCCTCAGCTGCACTATATAGCTAAACGAGCTGATTCCACTGCTTTCGTACGACAACCCCCGATGTGATTTGAAGCGTTTATTATATTTGAGGTATAATTGGATCTGGCTCTCGGTACAGAGTTTCGTTTACACCGGTGTGACGAACAGTATATGTTCAGTCAAAGCTTATACATTGTATACTACATACATTTTCCACTCCTTTGCTCTTGCTCTCCCTTGCTGGATTGAGTTCGAATTCGCTGCTTCGGTAGTAGCAGTGCTTCTTTTCACATGTGAGTAGAACAGTATATGTTAAGCCGAAGTAGTCAAATTTGTGTACTACATCGCCAATTTCCTCTCGATTCTCGGAATACTCAACGTTTTGCTAACAACGACTGAGATAACGCAACGCTAGCACCAGCCGACTGATTGATTCATGGTTCCTGGTTCCATTATGTGAGGCGAAACCTTTTACAAGAAATGCCGATTCACTGAAGTCTCTGACTGCCACACTCAAGGGACTCCACTCATCTTTAAACAATATTTGTCAGTTCGTTAGAAATTATAAGGAAGATGCAACAGCAAGTCAGATTAGGGTTCGTCTAGGGCGTATAGATTCGTTCACTAGAGATATCGATGATTGGCTGAGTTTCAAGGATCTTTACACTTCCTTGATTCATGAGAAGGCGGAGCTTCCAGAGGTGGAGAAGTGCCACTACCTAAAGGGTTGCTTAGCAGGCGAAGCTAAGGCACTAGTTGATCCGCTCAAGATCACTAGTAACAACTATTCGATTGCTTGGGAGCCGTTGCTAAAACGCTTCAACAACAGCAAACTACGGACTAGGAAGCACGTACAAGCACTTGTCAAACTACTTTCGCTCACAAAGGAATCGATCCCGGATATATAAGGATAGAAAAATCTTCTGCTGTTAGAGCTGCTAAGTTCTCGTCTGGATCCAGTCACCCGGCGTGGCTAGGAAAAGTATACGTCCTCTAGAGAGCAGGACACACTACAGAACTTGCAAGACTTCATCCAACGGAGAATCTAAATTCTAGAGTCTCTTCCCGCGAAGCCAGAATCCAGAAGCGAACCTCAGCTGAGACCTCAACAACCTAGACGAAACCCGATTTCGTCGAAATCCAGTCACAGCGCCGTACAGTGGAATGCCGCTAAGTGCCAATCGTGAACGGAGATTTATAGACTACACACGTGTCTAGTCTTCCATAAAATGGCACTATCCTGCAAAGAATCCCACATACGAGCACAGTCCTCTTGCCGAAACTGTGTGTCCGTCCGTCCGTCTGTCTGTCTGTCGGTCTGTCTGTCTGTCGGTCTGTCTCGGAAACCACTGAAACGATCGGAGTGAAAATTTGTACGTCAGAGTTTTTGGGACCAGGGAAGGTTCTTCTAATGATTGGAGACCGCTCCTCTCTCTGAAAGGGAAATGAAAATGAAATACAAATGAAACATAAATTTCTGCATAACTTGAGAACTAATCAAGCACATGGAACCAAATTTGGCATGTTGAGATTTTTGAAGGCAAGAAATGTTTCTATGGATGTTCAAGACCCTTCCTTTCTCTGGAAAGGGGGGTTGTCACACAAGTGAAACAAGTTTCTGTATAATTGAGAACTATTCAGCAAATAGAACCAATTTTGGAGTGAGAAAGTTTTTGAAGACAAGAAATGTTTCTATAGTAGTTCGATACTTGTTGAAAGTCGTTTCAATGGGTAACTTTCCGTTAATATAATTCTCCACCGAAGGCAATTAAACTCACTTTTCGGTTCTAGGAGTATATAATTTTATGTAGCCTACATCCTACGTTACAGAAAAATATGATTGCTTTAAAAATTTATAGAATTCAATCAGATATTGACTTTATCATTATGTGTAAGGTGTAGTAGTTATTGTAGTTCGAAGCAAAAATATTAGCTTATAGTTCAAGTTTCAAACTCACGTTAAGTACCTTCAGTATATATCCTGGGTACGGACCGGGCAGTTCTCGACTGGATTGTAATTCAATAAATCCTATCCTATCGCTAACAACCGCTAACCACCATTCTCACGCTGTTGACGGGCGGATTTCGATTGAAATTAAAAGCAAGAAAGCCTCCTTTTGGCAACGTAGAATAGTGTTACGCAGTTCTAAGCTGAAATTTATTTTTAGTATAATATTAATTTTGGACAATAAATTATGTGAAACTCACATTTGGTATACTTCGCTAAACTTGCGACTTGAGTCTAAGACCGCCAATTCTGCCGGTCACAAACTCTGTTCATAAAAATAATCTATTTAAATTTCAACATTAAGTTTTACCTAATTTCATTACCACCTTATTTTCTCAACTAATTCACTTAAATATTATTATAAATATGGAAAATTACTTCTTGTCCGTACTAAGCAAACTATTTTTATCCTCTGTTGTGTAAATTTCTATTCACTCAATACTGTCTTTTGTTCAGCAATCGATCCTTCTTCTTATTTATCCATCATCTATAAAACTGACGTTTCTCTACAAACGATCAACCATAAATTCAAAGGGCGTCATTGAGACTCACTTGGTATATGCGGCAACTGCCCAGTGGGTTTGCCAACACACGCTATAGATGTAGGAAACCTATTTGTATTGATAGTGTTTAAGTTACATTTAAGTTAATTGATTTAAACTTACTGGTTCTAATAATATTCAGGATAGATTATACCGTTGCTCTATGTTTAGCTCTAAGTGTAAAGCTTTATTCACTTCTGTATAGAAATTAAGCCACCAATTACACTCCATTCATTCACGAACGTTGACAACATAATCCTCTTCTTTCTGCTTTTTTTCCTTTCTTCTATTTACTAATCGGGTGACAGATGACGTTACTTGACATTTTCTTGCGTTGCAGAATCCACTCCAACGTGTTTCGATCAAGGTACGCAACCATCGGAACGTGCGCTCAGGCCAGTGCGGCCAACAATATCCCTTCTACCTCTGGTAGAGGGGGCTCCCATACACAAAAAACCAAAATTTCTGCATAACTCCACAACTGATCACGCAAATGTAGCCATATTTGGTACGTGGGGGTTTTTGGAGGCAAAATATTTTTCTTTGATGGTTCAAGGCCCCTCCCTTCTTTGGAAGGAGTGGACTCTCATACAAATGAAACATAAATTTCTGCATAACTCGAGAACTAATTCAGCTAATAGAACCAAATTTGGTCAATGAAAGTTTTTTAATTCAAGAAATGTTTCTGTTGTAGTTGTAGACCCCTCTTCTATCTAAAAAAGGGTGGAGGGGTAACATACACATGAAACACAAATTTTTGCATAACTCGACAACTAATCAAGTGAATGGAACATAATTTGGCATGGAGGAGTTTTTGAAAGCAGGATTCTTTTTTATGGTGGTTCAAGGACCCTTTTTTTTTATAAAAGGGGGGCTTTCAAGCAGATAAGACAGAAATTTCTGCATAACTCGACAGCTAATCAAGTGAATGGAACCAAATTTGGCATGTGGAGACTATGAAGGCAAGAAATGTTTCTATAGTGGTTCGAGTTCCCTCTTTTCTCTAGAATGGGGAGGGATAGGACTCTCATACAAATGAAACACAAATTTTAACCAAAGATTTGCATTATCCAGGCAACTAAAACACAAATTGTGTATTTCTCGGCTACTTTCAGTGCTACATTAAGCACAAATAGTTAATCTTAGATTATGCAAGAGATAATTACGTTCAAACTGAGGAGACACGGAGACACAATATCGGAACATCTATTGAATTTCCAGAAATGGATGTCAGAATCTTTGGAATATTTCCTAAAGCAATTTTTTTTATTGTGCCGAATTATTTCTGGAATGGCCATTCTGTAACAGGTTCCCGTGGGGCCTCGAGTGGCCATAAACATATTAAGAAGGAAACCCTGGCAATATGGGTATCAAAATCCATGAAATTTCCCCAGTAGGATATTTTTCAACATTTTGTGGCCATGTGATAATATGTCCTCAGACCTGTCTTTTGGGAACAGGTTCCCGTGGGGTCTCGAGTGGTCATGAATATTGTCAAAAAGCCCTGGCAATTTGGTTATCAAAATTCATGAATCTCTGTTCTGAGATTATCGTTCCGAGGCCAAATCATCAGATGGCCACACGACGTTGAGAAATAGCTTTCTGGTTAAATTTCATGAACTTTGAAACCGAAGTTGCCAGGATTTCTTTCTAAACATGAAAATGTCGGTGAAAATGTGTCCCGAGGACAAATCATCAGATGGCCACTAAACGTTGAGAAATATCCAACTGGCGAAATTTCATGAATTTTGATACCCATATTGCCAGGGTTTCTTTATAAATATGTTTATGGACACTCAAGGCCCCACGGGAACCTGTTACAGAATGGCCGTTGCAGGAGCAAGTCAGCAAATGGCCCACAATGGAAAAGAAATAGTTTCTTGGAATTTTTCCAAAGATTTCCAAATACATCCATTCCCGGAAATTCAATAGATGTTTTCAAATTGTGACTCCGAACCGGACCACGCCCCTGGTAACCTGGATTTACGGGGACCAGATGGATTCAAATGGTCATTGCTGATAACTTTTTGAATTCAACGGTGCCAAAAGACTTAAAATCGGTCAATATTTGCGAGAGTTATACTCATTTGAATGTGGTGGGTACCTGGGTACTCCGTCGATCGCTTAAAGGTGTTAGTTGTATCGAACACAAATGAGTCAAAAACACACACCTATGTGCCAGCAAATAATTTCGGTTAGTTCTACTGTGATATTAAACTGGTATATAAACATTGCAGTAGAAAATTCTATAACCTGCATAATTGATGGAAGTTTTCACGAGAATGCAGTAGTTTATACGGAAGGTTATGGTAGATTGCCATAATAGTTTTGAGAACGGCATAGTCAGTCAAAATAATAGGAACTACTGTTCTTTTTTTTTCTGTGTATGTAGGGAAAATTTCGGGAATGCGCTATGTGTGATGCAAATGATAACCTCCTCGATAGCATGCGTTTAATACAGATTTTGGTATTCTTTGCTGGTTGTTATGCACACGCAACGCAGCTTTAATTTCCCGTTTTGGGTCCTTTTTATCCGATCTTTATCCTCAAACAATTCAATTTACAGCCTCTCCTCAATTCCAATTTAACTTCTTCACACTATTTACTTTTTATCCCGACTTTCTATAAAAGCTTTACTTTTTACTATTTCTTCCTTTTATCCTCTTCTATTTCCTTCTTAAGCTGACATCTATGCCGTTCAGTCAGCTGTTATCAATGACGTTTATACAAGGTCCGCACATTTTTTCTAAACAACCCAAATTTGAGTACGATGGACTCAAATTCGTCGGATATATGGCTACCCAAAAGTGAAAAAAGATAGTTGGTAGTGATAAGATGACAAACAGTCAACATCGGCTTGAATCCGATCGATGTTTACTAATTGTCAAGGTGTTACTCCTAACTAGTGATCCTCAGAGTACAGAGATATGCGGAAGCGGCCATGTTGAGCCAATCGAGCAGCGAGAACTGTCAAAATTTGAGCCAAACGAGCATGTTTACTGTTTGCTGAAATGTTTAGATTGATAAGTATTGAAATGGAGTTATAAGAAATGTTTTATATTTATTAGGCTTCAAAAATCAAAAATGAATCATTCGTTTTCTGCTGAACTTGTGGTGTAATAATAACATAATATTTTATTATTATCTGTGTTCGATAATGTTGCTTGTGTTGCTGAAATGAAAATTTGTCGAAATTTGTACAGAAGGCCATTTTTTCAATTCATTTCACTGGTGCCGTGTTGTTAGTATTTTGAAGAGAATTCTGCTCCAGTTTCTAATTCTGTCTGTTTATTTGGATCGCAGATTTCCTCATAGCCGTTCAATAATGAAATCGCCAAGTCTGAAGTCAATATTAGGAATCACCTTCATACTCATTCAAGTCTGCAATAGTAATTATCAGAGTTTTCGAAAAGTTACTAGTCGTCCATACGACAGTTTCCGGCCAAGCCGCTTCCAGTCTTGAATCAATTTTGTGTCATATACGATGATACGTTGGTGTACACCAACAATATTCAAGACGTAGCTTATGTTGACGCAATTCGATGATTTAACACCTCTGCGGTTTGTGCAAAACTTTGCAATACACTTCATATTTTTTTAGATATATAATAATCAAATTACTTGTACGTTATAAATGTTAACAAAAAACGCTAACAACGACGAAGTCATGCACAAAGCTGTAACATTTTACTCTGCGGAAGTGTTAGCAGCTTTTGTAAACAAAACGAACACCGTTGCCAAACCGTCGGATTGAATTTCCGCATATCTCTGTACTCTGAGGATCACTACTCCTAACTATCTTTAAACACTTTTGGGTTGCCATACTTCCGATGAATTTGAGTCCAACGTACTCAAATTTGGGTTGTTTTGAAATAGCGTGCGGGCCACCAGGCAGTTTACTTGTGTTGGAAGCAAAAATATAGTAAACATTGCTGGGCAAGCGAGCGCCGACGTCAAACTACCATAACATTCTATACTGTGAACTGATAGTTTGACATCACCATAAACCAATTACGCCTGTATAAGGTCTGGGGCAACGCACTGCTTGTTTGTATTGGAAGCAAAAATAATGTAAACATTGCTGAGCTGACGAGTGATGACGTAACACTATTGAACTTTCTATTGGCGGGCATAGGTTCAGATAAAAAAAAATCGGATCAAACGGTTATTATGAATGCTGAATTGTGGAAATAATCATGATACAAATACCATTTATTGAGCAGAAGCATTTCCTCTCGATAACATGGATCTTTTAAAGTGAATTTAACTAAGGTAATTCAATTTTTGCCACACAATCTTTCAAACGTTGAGACTTGACAATCGAGTAGCGATAGAGAGCCAAATTTTCCATCATCGGTAGCCTGGAATCGATTGCGTGTGCAAGGAGTGCACTGGTATTAGTTTCATGAGCGAATTTGGCTCAACTCACTAACATTGTTGCGGTTACTGGGCCAGACCTTATAGAGACGTCATTGGCCCAGACCTTGTATAAACGTCATTGAGCTGTGATGCATGTCATGCTGCGTACCCAATGAGGTCTATACAGGTGGAGAAGAAGTGGTTAAGTTGTATTAGTGTAATGCAAAATACTGTCATTGTGTTCGTGAGATGATGCACTGTCTGTTTTTTGTGAACATGCGTGACGTAGATCTCCAAAAATAACAATTTACAACAGCAGCAAATCACAAGATAGAATGTTTATTTTCGGTAATTGGTATAGTTTTTAAAAGGTTTCGGCTGAAAAATGTTTTTTTTTGTGCACTAAAAGGGTGCGGAAAAAAACTTAACTTGCTTTGTTATCATTCGCTTGTTTTTGGAGTTCTATTTCACTACCCGAAATCATGGATTGTTTACACATTTTTCGTTACTAAACCCACAAACCCCTGCTCTTTTCCACCTGTATAGAACTCATTGCTGCGTACCGACTCTACTCAGCGGTGTAACCGGGACTCAATATAAATCCGGCAACGACTGCACAGTGGGTTCGGCAACAGTGTATGAACTATTGAAAAAAGGGAAGAAATTGCTTTCTAAGAACGTCATCTGTCGAATTTTACGGTGACGTTCTTAGAAGCCTTATGCAACGCAGTTACGTAAACAAAAATAAAAACATAAACAAAATTTAATAATAAAACGTTTGCGTATAATCAAAGTCACTCATTTCTAAACGAACTGAAATTCTTTTTAATTGTTATTCATTTAGTCGCATTGCGTTCAGCTTATAATTTAAACTTACTCTTTCCTTGATCACTTTGAAAAAAAAAATGAAATGAAATATATAAATTTATTTGAAACTATCCCTAGTATATGCAAGAAAATTTCTTTCAATTTGACTATATGAAGCTTATTCTTTGTCGGATGTTTTCAAGTTTGTTTTATCAATCACGGTTCTTAAGGTGGTGCTTGACAGCTAGTAAACTCGTCGGTAACTTTGATTCCGATTACGCAAATAAAAATAATCATTCTAATGTTATACAGGATCTTATTAGTATTCTTTAGAGTCAATGTAAGGGGTGGAGGGGTGCGTGCATTTGGATATGGTAATAAAATTGAATTCAAGCAGCCTTAACGTCAAATAGACTACTGCAACAGTGAATGACCTATCTGCTAAAGGAACCGACGAAATTTCTCGCAACAGAAGCTTAAAAGTCATCAAAAGAAAAGCGATACTCTAAATATCATTTAACATTTCCCCAACAAAATCCCTAGGGAGCTGTCAAAATTCATCATCACACATACACACACCCACACTTACATGAGCCCGACCCGAGCATCTGCTGGAAGCTGCGTCATACGAAAACGACGATGGAAAAAGCGTGAGCATTACGTGATTGCGGGTCGTGACATGCCCTCCTTCCGTTGATGACCTCTCCGTCCGAGCTGATGCGTGCGCGCCCACGGTTTGTGGGCATGACACTTTAACGTTGGCAGCAGGGAAAATCCCGGAGAGTGAATCACCATTAGGACCGCAGTAGCAACCCAGCCGCCGCCGTGCCGAGTTGACGTGCCTTTTGATTTGATCTGCTTGGACGCGTTGCTAGCTGGAGGCACGTTTGTGATTTAAAGTAGGTCTCGTGGTCGCGAAAGGCCATCACACCCTCGCACATTGTGTCGCGGCACAACAAGGGAAGAAGCATTCCGACCAACCGGCAGCCCGCCGAGGTGTAGGAGGAGGAGGATGTCCGCCACGAGGAAAAACGTGAAATTCGAGGAGCGGTCTCGCTTGACACACGTGGTATTTACTGTGAGAAAATCGGCTTCTTTCCGACGGGCAACGGATGACGACGCACCCATTCGACCTGGTGGCTTTCGAGCGATATGAATGATTTCTCATTTTTATGTCAGTCGTTTATTTGTTTTGCTCCGGTGAGCATTCGTTGAACTTTGAAGAAGCGTGCTTTCGATGAGTGCTGAACGCTCGTACGAGGGCGTGGAATTAACTTTGATTGCTGATCCAATTTGTGACGTTCTTGGAATTCGGTTCCCCCCGACGAGGAGAAGTTTTGTTTTGAAACGATCCACGTCCACCGAAGGGAATTCGATATCTGCCATTGCCATAGTGTTTGATTTTCCTTTGAATCGCTTAACAGCTTTCGTCATTATTGGCACTTGGCAGACCTTCGAAATTGTTCAAACCCCCAACAGTGGAAAAGTGGAACCTTTCTGCGATCGGGTTTCGCATTGCCACTGGCATAAAAGCAAGTCGAACGGCGGTTGGTCGATTGGTCCTCCGACCGTAAGCCGGACTTAACGACGCACAACAAACGAAAAAACCGAAACGCTTTCATAAAAATGCACGCGTCAAGCGTGACTGCGTCGCGTGAATACAAATGTAAATATTGATCAACTTGAAAGTTTGATTGATACCTGCGCTACCGGTGGGTGACACTATCAGTTCTGGTTGATCAACACCGCCGTCCCGGCCAACGACGATGGCGGCGAACTCGTTGTTACTCAAGTCAAGTACGTCGTCCGGCTGGGTTGGCGCACCGAATCTCGTTGTTAGAAGAACCGAGGAGTGAGAAGTTACAAAACAATCAGTGTCCGAACGGTGCGCTGGATTTCGCCTTTGACCACCGGTGACTTGATTGCAGGTGTTAAGTTAGAGTACACTGGAGGTTTTTCATGATTCAATCCGATTGAGGGGGCGTCCGGCATTCCTCGATTGTTTTAAGCCGACGAACGCTTTACACCGATACATGCGGCGATAACGGGCCGTTATTAATTGTGCAGAACGTGTCGGGCCAGGCTTGAAGGCTTGATTTAAGTATGGATATCGATTGCATTCAAAACGGATCGAGTGATGATCTGGAATTTTATGCAGGCATGCTGGATCACTTATGGTCATCGACTGCATTTTTTTCGTTATTTGCGCCAAACAACCGGCCGCAGCCCAAATCGAGCAAATCTTGATGGACAGAGGGCAATGTGTTCCCGAGGCGGTTCTCCTGCTGAGAAGTCCGATACGGATCGATCGCCCTTTCATAGCCACAAAGAATCACTTTTTTTATTATTGCGCTATCAACGATGCTGGTTAGGCCGATGCCTTTATCAGTGCTTGGTTACCGAACACACAGTGGCCAGCAGTCAGTCAGTCAGTGGTTCCCGGGTTGCCGCTTGGATCGGCTGGCAATATGTTTATATGGTCAGAATCCCATGCAGGTTTCGTTCACTTCTGGTTGGATGATGGTGGCTCCCAATTTGGATCGATGCTGGCCTTTGTGCGTATGGCAGGTAGCTGGCAGTGCTGTCATCGCTACCCACCCGGTCCGTGGATCGCGGTGGACCTGTTTTTCTTTGCGTTTCGGAATACGAGATCCAAACGGTAGGCAGCCCTTGCATGTAGCGGTAGAACCAGTTTGTTCGATGTCCATTTTCGTCCGGGAACAATCTTTTCATGGGAAAATCTGCGTTCGATTGCAGTTTAGGTCGTGGCGGCGATGATGATGATGATGATGGTGATGACGAAGAAGCTGACGGTGGTGTGATTTGTGATCCCGCGTTCTTGGAATGCCCTTGTCGCCCATGATAGGCAAGCAGGAAGATGATCGCTCAGTCCGGAAATAATTCGGTAATATGGTACAAGAAAATACCGTCAGTTGCATATCACCGTTAATATCGAATCACTTAAGTTAAGGTTGCATGTTGCATTGTGTTCCTAAAAACAATTCCAAGGCAGGCTGTTGTAATTTTCTCAAAATTTAGATGACGTGATTGTGGCCCAGTGCTGCATGGAAACGCAAAAATTGTGTTGGAACCACTATGGAAGTCAAACTGCTGACCCATCT